>JAMYXO010002363.1:0-24179 GCA_033310375.1 Conus canariensis | reverse complement strand
GATGTAAAAATCAAAACAGGTGGTACGGAACGGGGGTTTTCCGGTTTAAGGTCAAAAGAAGACGGGCCCCAAAGGTTTTTCGAACAAGGTAATTCAGGGGGGATGTCAAAACCCGAAAACGGTGGGTCTAAATAATTTTGGGGAATCTTTTGGGGGGTTTAGTCAGAACAGGTGGTACTAAACTTAGGTAATCTCCTGCTAATGTAAAAATCAGAAAAAAAGGTTTTTGGTTAATGAAACATAGGAAAACCCTCCTTTTTGTAAATTAAAAACGGGGGTTTACTAAACCTTTAGGAAATCTCCTGGGCCCAAATAAGAACAGGTGGTTTCTAAAACATGGGTTTATCCCCTCCCTAATGTCAAATTTCAAAAACGGGTTGGTACTGAAATGGGTAATCTTTCCCCCAATGTAAATTCAAAAAAGGGGTGGTACTGAACATAGGAAAATTCCCCTGTAATGTCAAATAAAGAACAGGTGGTACTGAAACATGGGTTAAATCCTGTTGAGGGTCAAAAAAGAACAGGGGGTACTGAACATAGGTAACCCCACTTTTTTAATGTAAATCAAAAACAGGTGGTTTACTGAAAATGGGTAATCCCCTTTTAAATTGTAAAATCAGAACAGGTGGTATAAAACATGGGGAATCTCCATGTTTAATTTTCAAACCCAAAAAAGGGTGGTACAAAACCTTTGGGAAAAATTTTCCCCTGTTGATTTTTCCAAATCAGAACGGGTGGTCTGAACTTTAGGTAATCTCCTCCCCAATGTCAAATCAGAACAGGGGGTTTACTAAAACATGGGTAATCTGCGGGCCCAATTGCAAATCAAAAAAACAGGTGGTACTGAACATAGGTAATCCCCTGCCAATTTTTAAAAATCAGAAAAAGGGGGGTATTTGAAATAGGTAATCTCCTGTTTGATGTAAAATCGAACAGGTGGTCCCGAACATGGGTTTAATCTGTTGATGTCAAATCAAAAAAGGGGGGGGTTTAAAGGGGAAAAAAATGGGTTTTAATTTTTTGTTGATGTAAATTTCAGAACGGGTTTGGTACTGAAAAATGGGTTTATCCCGGGTTGATTTTTAAAAATTTAAGAACAGGGGGTACTAAACCATAGGAAAATTGTTGATGCCCAAATCAAAACAGGGGGTACTGAACTTTGGTTATCCCCTGCCAATTTTCCAAATAAAAAAAGGGTTTGGTTTTATTTGAACATTGGGTTTAATTCCTTTTAAAGTCAAACAGAAAAGGGGGTACTGAACATAGGTTTAATCCCCTTGATGTAAAATCAAAACCCAGGGGGTTTACAAAAACATAGGTAATCCCTGCCAATTTTTAAATAAAAAAGGTGGAAATAAACCCTTTTTGGTTTTTTCCCCCTTTTGTTTGTCAAATCAAAAACAGGGGGGGTATTTAAAACCCTGGGAAATTCTCTGTAATGTAAAATTTTCAGAAACCGGTGGTCCCTAAAAACTTAGGTAATGTTGAGGTCAAATGAAAAAAGGTTTGGAAATGAACATAGGTAATTTCCTGTTGATGTCAAATTCAGAACGGGGTGGTACTGAAATAGGAAATTCTCCTGCTAATGTAAAAATTCGGAAACAGGTGGTTCCCCGAACTAGGAAATTTCTGTTTTGCCCAAACCAGAACAGGTGGTTTCTGAACATAGGAAAATTCTTCTGCCAATGTCAAATCAGAACGGTGGAAATGAACTAGGTAATCTCCTCCCGATGTCAACATTGAAAAGGTGGTACTAAACATAGGTAATTTTTCTCCCCGATGTCAAATAAAGAACAGGGGGTACTAAACATGGGTTAATCCCCTCCCCCGATGTCAAATAAAAAAAACAGGGGGTTATGAAACATGGGTAATTTTTTTTCTGAAAAAGTCAAACCCAAACCCCCGGGTTTTGGTTTCCCGGGAACATAGGAAATTTTTCCTTTTGATGTCAAATCAAAAACGGGTTTGGGAAATTGAAAATAGGTAATTCCTTGCTAATGTAAAAATCAAAACGGGTTGGTACTGAACAAAGGAAATTTCCCCTTTTGCAAATTTGTCAAATCAGAACAGGGGGTACGGAAAAATAGGAAAAATCTTTTTCCCCCCAAAAATGTCAAATCAGAAACAGGTGGTATGAACAAGGAAATTCCCCTTCCGATGTCAAAATAGAACAGGTGGTCCCTTGAAACAAGGAAATTTCCCCTTTTGATGTCAAATAAACAACAGGGGGGGTTTAACCTGAAACTTTAGGAAATTCTTCTGCCGATGTAAAATCAAACGGTGGTTTATGAACATAGGTAATCTCCTCTTGATGTAAAAACCCAAAAACAGGTGGTACTAAACCCTTGGGTTAACCCTCCTTTTGATGCCCAAAATTTCACAAAAAGGTGGTACTGAACAAAAGGAAATTTCTCCTGCAAAATGTCAAAACCCAAAAACAGGTGGAAACTGGAACATAGGAAAACCCCTGAAAATGTAAAATCGAACAGGTGGGGTTACTGAAATTAGGAAATTCTCCTCCAAAAATGTAAATAAGAACGGGTGGTATAAAACAAAGGAAAATCTCCTCCCAAAATGTCAAACCCAAAAACCGGTGGTACTAAACATAGGTTTTCTCCTCCCTTTTTGTAAAAATCAGAACAGGGTTTTTGAACATAGGTCACTCCTTTTTGTTGTAAAAATAGAACAGAGGGAAATAAAACCTTTGGAAATTCTTTTGTTGTAAAATCAGAACGGGTGGTATTTTAAAAATTGGGAAATCCCCCTGCAAAATGTCAAATCAGAAAAGGTGGAAACAAAAAAATTTAGGAAAAATCTTTTTCCCCAATGTAAAAAATCAAAACAGGTGGAAAATAAACATAGGTAATCCCCCTGTTGATTTTAAAAAGCAAAAAGGGTTTGGTTACTGAACATAGGAAATTTCCCCTCCCAATGTCAAAATCACAACAGGTGGTATTTTAAAACCAAAATTTAAAGGGTGACCCCCAGCAGCAGTTTAGTGTTTCTTCGGGTTTGGGTGGCCTGGAGAGAAAGTCTAATACTGATAGTTCTTTTCAGATTTTGGGGGAAATGAAACTGCTAAGGGAAAGATTGCTTATAAATTCCCTTTTTGGGTGTGAGATTGGTTTTGCAAAAGTGAGTGTTGGTAGGAGTAAAGGGAAAAAAACAGTCTTCAAAGGGGAAATTTCCCTCCCCAAATTCTGTTCTTGTATGTTTTTTAAAACCCTTTCCACAAAAAATTCCCTTTGATGAGCTATAAAAATATTTTTGTGTGTGTGTGTTGTGTGTTGCAGGGGTACAAATGGTTTTGAAGGAACTGCGGAAGTTCTTTCAAAAAGGGCAATGAGTTCAGCAAAAAAAGGGGCCCCGGGAATTTTAAAAGAAAGGCCCAGTGGTTGATTACCAAAACCCAGGTATTTACCGGGGTTTTAGGGAAGAAGAAAAAAAAGGACTTTAACTTTAAACAAGAAAAAACTTTTTGTGGGGGGGGAAGGGGGGATGAGGGGAGGGGGGTGGGATGGGTGGGGTGGGGGTTCTGGGGTGGGTTTGGGTAGGGGAAAGGGAAAGGGGGTGTTTGGGAAAACCCCCCTTTTAAAAAGTTTTGGGGGCATGTCTGCGGTCACAAGTAAACATTTACTCCCTAAAAAGCTTTTGGGGCCCAGAATCAAACGTGTGTGGATTGATTAAAAAAAGTTCCTTCTGTCTTTTAAATAAAAAGCTGCTCTGTAATTTCCAAGTGTATTTGAAGCTGGAACGTTCGCAAGTTTGTTTCCCTTGGGCATCAGCCAATCTCGGGTTGGAGCCTGCCCTTGTCAAAAACACATTTGGGCGGGTGAAAAATTAAACCCATTTTTTTTAAAAAACGTTTTTTTCATGCCTGTGGGGGTTTTTTAATTTCTTTTAAGCTTTTCCTGAAAAGGGGTTTTTTGATTTCAGTTAAATAAAAATGCCAGGGTTTATATGTGATGTGGAATTATACATTTTTAAAATTTAAATTTACTTATTGTTTTACTTTTTTAAATTTCTTTAAAAAAACCGATATATTTTATTAAAAAGAAGTGTTTGGGCTTTTCCAACTTTTGTTTTTTTGGGGGTTTTTTCCCAAATTTTTTTTCAGTGTTAAAAAAAACTGAAATTGTTAACACAAAGAAAAAAAAAAATGCAGTAAGTGTTTTGAAAATTGGAGAGATGATTTTCTAAGTTTCTTGTTTTTGTTTTTTTTGACATAGGGAAACGTTTTTTTAAAAAAAACCTATTGATTTTTGTGTAAAAAGTTTTCCCCCCCAAATCGTTATGTCCCTTTCAGTATCCACTGACATTGTCATAAAATTTTTCCCCTTTGTAGTGTAAAAATACCACCCCAAAATTCCCCTTTAAACATCTGATTTTTCTTCATTTGTGTGGGTTTTCACCCCACACACACAACACACAAAAACACCAAAACACACCCCACACACAACACACCACCCCAACAAACCAAAGCATCCCAATTTTCCTCCCTTAGAAACTTACACTTTTCATGTCACATAAACCCATTTGCGTCACCAAAGTTGAACAAAATTGGTTCTTAGCATTTTTCCCTTTTTTGGTAAAAAAAGAAAAAAGGGTTGTTTTGAAGGAATGTAAATTTAGGGAATTACGCAGCCCCCAAGGTTTACCTTCTTTAAGTTTCCCCTGAAATGCTGCTCCTTTTGGGGCACTGACTTCCCGGCGGGAGGGAAGGGGATGGGAGCCCGGGGGTGGGGGGAGGTGGTGGGGGAAAAAAAAGGGCCTATTTTGGGGGCGGGGGTTTCCCAAAAATTTTTCTTTTAAGCTTTTGGTCTACGCCCCAAATGGCAGTCCCCCAAAAACGAGGGACGGGCCCGAGCCCCTGGCTCGGGCCAGATTTAAGTTTTCCCGGGCACCCCGATATTTCAGTTCCTTTCCCTTCAGTTTTTTAAATAAAAAGCCCAGCTGGTTTTTTAAGGGATTTCACCACTTGTTTACAGAAAAACCAATAATTTGCTTGCATATGTAATGAGAAAGGGTTTTCCCACAGTTTGGGGGGAGGTGGGTGATGTTTAGTGTAAAGAGTTTTATTTGGAAATAAATTAAGAAACGGGAAAAAAAAGAAAAACCCCGCCCAAAAACTGCTGTAGTGACCCCCCCAAATGAATTTGACGTGTTTTGATCGTGTTTTACTTTGTGGGTGTGTGTGTTGTGGGGGTTTTTGTTGGGTTGGTGTTTTGGTGTGTGTGTGTGTGTGTGGTGTGTGTGTGTGTGGTGGGTGTGCATGTGTTGTGTGTGTGGGTTTTTTTGTGTGTGGTGTTTGGGTGTGGTGTGTGTGTGTGGTGGGGGCCCCCCCGGCGTGGGGTTGTGTTGTGTGGGGTTTTTGTTGTGTGGTGGTGTGTGAATGTGTGTGTGTGTGTGGTGTTTTTGTGTGTGTGCGCGTGTGGGTGTGTGTGTGTGTGGGGTGTGTTGGTGTTTTCCCCGGTCGTGTTTTTGTGTGTGTGTGGTTGGGCGTTTTGGTGTGTGTGTTGTGTGGGGTTTTGTGTGTGTGGGGTTTGTGTGTTTTTTTTGTGTGTGTGTTTTGTGTGGTGCGCGCCGGGGGTGTGTTTTTGTTTTTTGTGGGGGTGTGTGTGTTGGTGTGTGGTGTTTTAAAAAAAATTTGTCAAAAAGAAAGCCCCAAGACCCCTCAGACTGCCCTAGAGAGTTTGATGAAGCAGCCCTTATATTTTCTGAAAAAAAATCCACCCATTTTTAAAAAAGAGTCTTCTTTTAAAATTTATGTTTAAACCTTTGATTTTTTATCTCTGAGATAAACCTAAAAAATGTAAGAAAAAACTCATATGTTTCCCTTTAAAAAAGCTTCCAAAAATTTTCTTTGAAAACAAGGGCACACACCATTTCCCTTTCTCTTACATGTCCCCTTTTCCTTTAAGATGGCCAAAAACGACAACCCGCAAAATTTTTTAGCACGCGCCCTGGTTCCGCACCCGAAATGAATGCGTAGTAGGGGGCCCCAAAACCCCCAAGCAGGTTTTTGCTGTTGAAAAATGCGCGTCGGGGGTGTAAACGCCCTCCCCTTGGGGGACTTATCGGGCCCAATTAATGAAAAAGGGCATGTCTTTTTTCCCATGACAATAAAAGGACTCCATGCAGGGTGTTCCCAAAGGTATTTTGGGGCGGGAAGGGTTTGGGCCCAGGCAGATAGGCAGCAAAAAAGGGCAGAAAAGCCCTGCCATGAAACTTAAATGCAAGGGGAAGGAATTGTGTGACAGGCCCTCAGCGGGTAAAGGGACGGTGGTTAATGAGAATTTGCGCGTTGTGTGGTTTTTAGTTGTAAACGTATCCTACTGTGTTGTTTTGTATTGGGGTTGCATTATGTTGTTTTTTTTTTGAAATTTGCCTTGTACTGTGTTGTTTTGTATTTTTTGTATTTGGGTTTTTGGTGTTTCTTTGCTTTTATTTTATCCCTGCGTTGTACTGTTTGTTTTGGTTTTTATAGTGCTTTTTTGTTGCTTTGTATGGTATTGTATGTCATTGCATAATACTGTTTTTTTGAAATATATTGAATTGGGGGTTGTTTGTTTTTGGGTTCCCCGGTTTAAACACTGTGATGTTTCTCTTTCTGTAAAACTGTCCCCTATGTACTTGAACATGCCCTGAATGCTGTTGTTTCCCTGCGCGCACAATGCACATACACACAGACCCCCTTTGCCCCTTGCCCAAGCGACCCCGCAGGATTTCAGACCAAGATTTTGGAAGGCTCAACCCAAATGACAAAAATGCAAAGGCAAGGTTGCCCCTTTTTTTTGATTTCAGCCTTTTCTGGTTGTTTTTCCCAGTTGTGTTTGTGGGTTTAAGGTCGTTTTTTCCTTCCCCTACATTGTAAACATAATTTTAAAAACAATGGTATTATATGGGCCAATATGAAAACTTATGTTTTCCCAAAAACCTTTAAATTGGGTTTTAAAGGAAAAAACCCGAAAAGCCCACAAGGTGGGAAGAAGTCATTTTTTCTTCCCTGTGAAAAAGTGCTTGCAGTCTGGGTTGTGTTGATGATATGGGTGGCGATGTTGCAGAGCGGGATGGAGTGCATTATCCCAAAAAAGGCCTGAAAAAAAATTGGGTTTAAAAGCTGTTAAAGGCATTTCATCCAGTATTGGGTAAGTGTGTGTGTTTTGGGGTGGGGTGGGGGGATAAAAAGGGGGAAGAAGATGGGGAGAGGACGGGGCCAGACTGAAAGAGAGTGAGGCCCTTCCCCTTTGGGGGCAAAACGGGATAATCAGTTTAGGGATCTTAAAGAGAGTTGGGGGGACAAACGCTGCATTTATGAAACTTTTTATTCAAAACCTGCACCATGCATGAAAGGAATACACAAACATAAAAAAGAAGCAAGCACACACCACACCCCACACACCCCAACACACACACACACCCCACAACACACACACACACGCAGGGTGCTTGCCCCCGAATCCCTTCAAGGTATTCCCAAAACCAAAACAACCACAAAAGGACAGACGGGACAGAAAAGGACAGACGGGACAAAAAGGGACAACAACACAACACACACAAAACCAACAAAACACACACACCACACACACTCATTTCCAAAACACAACCCACACCAAAAAAAAAGCAATCACACACCCCCAACCCCCACACACACACACACACAGGACACCCCCACAGGCCCCCCACAGACACACGACAAAAGAACACCAAAACACCCGCACGCACACCAAAACACCCCACCCCCCAACACAACACACACCCACACCACCCCACACACCCCAAAAGGCAACCAACCAAAACCCACCAAAACACACAACACACACAAAAATTACATACCAGGCACACACACGACACACACACTACCCACCAAAACACACACACACACACAACACCACACACACAAAACCACACACCCCGAAGGGGGAAAAGTGTGCTACTTGGGGAAAACAGGAAAATCAGTGAAAGATTCCCAACAACAGACACAGACGCACACGGGCGACAAATGGGACACACACATCCCACAGCAGAAAACACACCAAAATTTTTGCGCGCGCACACTTCCCACACATTGCACACACACGATACTTAAAGCAAAAACCCCCATCCCAACACACCCCACACACACCCACCCCAACACAAAAGCAAAACATGCACAAAAAACCCCTTTCCTTCACCCCCAACACACACACAAAACCACACAAACACACCACACACACACACACACACACACGAGGATAAACTAAAACCCTTAGGAAAAGAGGAAAAACTGGAAAACCAGGACCCTTCCCACACACCACCACAACCAACACACACACACACACACACACACAAACACCCCCACACAGGGGTTGGACTAAAACCCTTTTGGGGAAAAGGGGGGAAAAACGGGAAAACTGGACTTTTTGTCAGAGTGTGGCGGGGGTTAGGGACAGTGTTCCCGGTTTTTTCCTCGGGCAATAACATCAAAAAAGGCATTTTTCCCAAATCCTGGGGGTGTGGCCCCAACCCCAGTTTTCTGTTAGTTAAAAAGCAGGGGGGAAGGTATAAATGGGTCTGAGGGAGGAATCAAAGCAGGAAGTTTATCCCGGTGAAGTGAAAATTTGCTGATGTAAAGATTACGAATAGTTCGCTTGGGGGACTGGTGGTTGACCCGGTTATGTGGTGGGTAAAGTGATTTTTCCCCAAAATTGTATTGTTATTTTTTTAACATTTTGTTTTTACGTTTCCCATGACATAAACAGAACTATGTACGCCAAAACCCTCCCATGTTTAATGTACTCAAACAAAAAGGTGTGTTTTTTGTTTTGGTGTGTGCTTTTTTTGTGTTTTGTGTGGGGCCCGTGTTTAATATAAGAAGTAAAACCTGTGGGACAAAACCTAACAGTATGAAATTTACCCCCAAACATGCTCTTACAACACATGGCCCTCAAAAAAATGAAATACACTTCACACATGCACACAAAAGCACACAAAACACGTTGAACGTTTCACGAAACCACACACACCACAAGCATGCTAACACGTTTTCCCATGCACACGGGAACTTTACACAGAAAAAAAAAGGGGACAGAAAACGGCCCGACCCACACACACGCCCCATCCCAACATGCACGAACTCTAACTGAGACAGAAAAACAGGCACAGGCCCCAGAACACATGCCCACCCCTCCTTCAGGAAACGGGACAGATAGACAGGCACAGAAAAACAGCACACAAAAAATTTCCAAAACACACCCCCATGACACACACACAACACACACACGCGGCGCCCGCGCACACACCACCCCCAACACAAACACACACACACACCACACACACACAACAAACAACCCCGCAAATGAACACACACACAACACACAACACACCACACCCCACACACCCCACACACATACAAAAAAACACTTTTTAAACCCCCTCCAAATGCTTTTCTTAGACTGTCTGTTGGAGAAAAACAGGTTTAGCCAGCTTTTTTTTTGTGAATTTAAACTGTATTGGGTAAGAAAAAAAAGGGGAAAGGAAAAGTTTGCGGGAGTAAACAAATTTTCCCAAAAAAAGGAGTAAATTGATTTGTGTGTGTTTTGCGGGGCCGTGCGTGCGTCCCTTTCGTGAAAGAGATTGAACAAAAAGGGGCCTTTTCTAATTTTTACTTCCCTTTGAAACCTTCATTTTGGGAAAAAAACACCCCTTAATACGTTCATGGTTTTGTTTTCCAAAACTTTATGGGCTTTTAAAATTTGGCGCATTTATTTGGTGTCATACCAGCGTCTTTTAGACTTTATTCGGTGGGTAAAAGGTTGTCCCATCTTTCCCGAGGGTTGATTTGCCAGAACCCCAAATTCCCCTTTTTCCCTTAAAAGTATATGGTATTTTTTTTCTTGTAGAGCTAACAAATTTTTCATTTGGGTTGTTGTTTGTTAAAGGGTAGATTTTTGAAATCAAAAAAATTTCTCAAAAATTTTGTTTGGGGACATTTTTCCCCAAAAAGCATATTGCATATGTGTAAAACCCACATGTGTGCAATCTCCCCCCGTTTGTTTGTGTGTGTGTGGGTGTGTGTGTGTGTGTGTGTGTGTGTGTTGTGTGTGTTTGTGTGCGCTCACGCAAATTTCGTCGAGTGTTCATGTTTTTGGGCATGTTGTTTTGTGTGCATGTGTTTTTGTGTGTGTGTGTGGGGTTTTGTGTGTGTGTGTGTGGTGGGGGTGGTGTGTGTTTCGCGTGTGTGATTCATTTGCCTTTGGCCAGGAGTCTGGAAAGGAAGGGTGGAAAAAAAGTGGGTTGGCCCTTGGGAGGGAAAAGGGGAAAGAGCTGCACAGGTATCGGTCCTTTTCTGTATTTTTTGCTCTTTTCTTTTTTGTCTGTATTTTTTTGGTTTTGCCATATTTTTGGGTAATGCACAATTTTGGAATCGCTTTATGCCTTTTTTTTTAAATTTAATCTTAAGATTTTGTTTTACAAAATTTTGTTCAGGGGATTTGGGGAAATCCTTTCTTCAACACCACACAGGCCCACACGGGGCACGCATGCACGCACCGCACGCACCCCCGCACGCAAAGAAATAAATGTAATGTCAGATGTGTGGAAAATAAAAAAATTGAAAGCAAAGTGTTTTGCTTATAAAAATCCAAAACCCAAATTCCCCCCTAAAGACAGGTTTCCAATTTATTGCAAAAAGTAAAAATTCAGGGGAAAAGTAGTTTAAAGTTCTGTAATATTTCAAGTTAAAAAATTGAGCCAATGTTAAAAAAGGCCCGTTCCTGTTTTCCCGGGCCCCTTTTTTTTTCCCAAATTTTCGTTTTTTTTTTTCCCCTTTTTTTTTTTTTTTCCAAAAATAGTTTTTTTTAAAACTGTTTGTTAATGTTTTACCGGGTTTTGTTTGGGTTTCCCATTTTCCCAATGATGGGAAAAGTTTTTTTAAATTTTGGGGTTTGTTTTCTCTTTATTTTTTCCGTACCCGGGAATAAAATTTTGGGGGGTTTTTTTTTATAAATAAAAAAAAGAAGAAATAAAAAATTTAATATTTATTTTAAAATTTGTGTTGCAGGAATTTGGGGCGTAGGCTGTTGGGGGAAAATGAGAAAACCCAAATTAAAAAAGGGGGTGAGACACAAGTAAAAGGCCAAAAAACTGTGACCCTTTTTTTCTTTTTTGTTTTTGGGCCTCTCACATTTACCTGTAGTAATGTAAAGGTCGTTTGTATTTTTCAAAGGGAATTTACATCTTTTAAGATATCTTTTTATCGATGCTAGTACCAAAACCAGGTTTCCAGAAACAAATTTGATGTATTTTTTTGGCAGTATATGCTGTGTATCGGCTAAAGAAAGATAAATAAGAAAAAAAATAAAAAAAAGAATGTTTTGGAAAGAAAAAAAATTTCCTAGAGACAGAGTTTTGAGGGGGGTAATTTAAAATTGTGGAAGGAAAAGTTTGTTTCACTTTGAGCCCCTTTCACGAAGGTGACTTTTGTTTGTTTCATACCATCGGGCTGTATCTGCTACCTCAACAAAAAGGCTCTGGAATTCGAGGTGGGGGGGGGGGGTGGGTGTGTTGTGTGTGGGGTGGGGATGGGGGGGGGGCGGGGGGAAATAAAAAAAAAACAGGTTAAAGGCATGAATTTTTTAAAAAAAGTGGGGGGTCAATCGGGATTTGAAAGTGTTTTTGTGTTGGAAAAAACTCCTTCTTTCTGGGGTTTTCCCAATTAAAATCAGAGGGCCATCCCTATGTTTTTTTGGGGAAAGGAGTTGAGAAAAAGGAAATTTTCCCATTTCCACAAACACCCTGCCTTCGAGCTTGTAAAAAAAATTTGGAAGATAAAAAAATCCCCCCCTCCCCCTTATTTATCCCCCTTTTCCCCTGCTTTTAAAAGAATTTGGAAGATTTTTATAAAAACCTTTGGGTTGAAGAAAAAAACCCTGTTTTGTTAAATGAAAAGTAATAAAAGAGGCCGTAGCCCATTTAAAAGGAAAACCGGTCTGTGGGATCCTTCCCCCCCCTCTTCCCCCCATCCCCCCTCCCCCCACCTCCCATTCCACCCTTCCGCCCCCTTCCCTTTTTGGGTTTTTGTCTTTCCCCCTTTCTAGTGCTGCTGGGTGATTGTTGGGGGATACTTTCCATTGCATTTAAAGACCCCCTTTATCTCTGTCTCTGTAGGGGTTTTTTCCCGGCACGGGTTTAGAGGCCCCGGGTTGGGAGTATTACATGGACTCTTTTTGGGGGTTTTTGTTACTTTGTATTTTTTTGAAAGACCCCTCATAAAGGCCCTTTTTTTTTTTTTTTTTTTTTCCCTTTTTTTTTTTTCTTTTTTTAAAAGTTCCTTCAGGCATTTTTGATGAACTTAATTTTGATGATTTTCTTTCCCTTTGGGTATGTGGGTTTTTCCCCTTTTCGGGTTGCAGCAGTATGAAAAATTAAGTTTCCGTTTTGTTCCGATTGAAGTAAAACATTTGGGACAGACCCCTTATACGGCCGTTCCCAAAAAAGAGGAGGGTTGGGGATTTTAAAGGTACGGTTTTTTGTGTATGGTGATGGGTGAATGACATGGTGATAGTGGCGGGGGGTTAAAATTGGGAGGGAAGGGGAAGAGGAGGGTTAAGGGGGTTTCCCGAAATGTGCCCCCCCCCCTTCTTTAATTTCCCTTTTTAAAAAAAAAAAAAAAATAAAAAAACTTGGAACTTGTTTTAAAAAAGAAGAAGATTGAAATGTTTTTTTTTTTGTTAATTGTTTAGAAGTCACCTTGAGATTTTTTATTTCTTTTAAAGTTTTTTTGGGTGATGTGTCCAAAAATTTTGGGACCATCCTCTCAGAGAAACAGCCACTAAGTGGATGAAAAATTTGATTGCTTTGGTCCCTTTCCCCCTGGTTGACCCAAAAAAACTCAACGGGGGTTTGGGGTTGAATTGGGGGACGAAAGAAAAATCCCAATATAAATTTGGTTTAATGGGAAACCGAAACCCTGGGGTTCCCAGCTAAGGGGTTTTGTTAAAGGGAAAAAAACTTTGTCATGGCAGCTGGCATCCCGAATAACATGCCCTCCTATTAAAAAATGTGTGAAGGACTCTTCAGGGATCAGCTAAGTTATTTGCTGGGGAAAGTTCAAAACAAGGGAGGTTTGGGATTGTTTGGGTTTCTCTGTGGGCCCGGGAAAGTGGTTTTAAAGCTCATGAAAGACAGTGAATTTGAAAAACTTTCCCCCCAAGGGGGGGGGAGCTTTTTTTGCTTAAACTGAAAAAACAAGCCCCAAAAAAAGTAACTTTAAAAAGGGGAAAGGAAAAAACGACCGTTCCCGGGGTGCTTTCTAAAGGGGTGGAAAAAGGGAAGTAAAAAAATGTAGACACTGCCCTTTGTCCTTAAAGGGGTTAGATCTAGGCTTTGTTATCTTATACAAACTTAAAATTTTGCCTACACAAAACAACAGTCCCCACCCAAAAAGCCCTCATTGATTCCCTGAATTTAAAAATGCTGTAAACATGTAATTTTCCCGGGGGGGAAAAAAAAAAACCCTTTTACTCATGATAGTCAGAATCAGAAAGGGTTTGTGCTTTGATGAGGTGAAAGAATGGAGTGGGTTTTAGGGTCTACCCTGATGCCCCCGGAAAGGGGTCAGAGGGCCCTTTTGGGATCACGCACCCCCAAAAGGGAAACCATTTATGTGCACCCCCACCTGTTGTTTACTGGACCCAAAAATGTTTAAGGGAAAGAAAGAGCTCTTTACAAAAAAAGAAAGAGTTTTATTAAAAGGGCATTAAAGGTGTGGGAAAAAAATATAAACTAAACTTTAGTTTTTTTTTTTTCATAAAATTTTTAAATTTTATTTGTCCCCCCAAAAATTTAAAAAAACGAAAAGGGGCAAAAAAAAAACCTGAAAAGGGTTCGCTTCCCGGGATGGATTTATTTACTAAAATGCTGGAAATGTTAGTTATTTGGAAGATATTAGGAGTGGATGTTTTTATGAAAAGCTTCATGACAAAGGGAATTTCCCGCTGTTATTTTTAAATTTTTAAAGGGGGGACCGCCAAAAAACTAGGGGGAAAAAATGGGAAGTTTATATGCAAAACGGATTTATTTTTATTTTTTTTATTTTTTTTTTTTTGCCCCGTCCCATTTTCTGTGCCCCCTCAATGGCAGTGCTTTTCCCCGCTGCCAAATTTTGACACCCCTCCAAACCCCCAAAAGGGCCCCGGCCCCGGGCCCCCCCGCAGCCCCAGGGGACCCGGGAAACCAAAAGAGAGCAGTTTAGTGTTAAGTTGTCAAGAGCAAACCCCCCGGAGGAGACACTGCCACTGCTGCCGGTCACTTCGGGGGGTGTTTATTGGGGCCTTTTTCTGATCCCGCTTGTGAGGATCCCCCCTAAATAAGGGCCCCCTACGACAACCCAAAAATTGTTTAGTTGCGGAGCTGGCCCCCGGGGTGAGCTCCCTCCCGGGGGGGCGCCACCCGTCCTCCCTTGGGCAGCCCCCATGCCCCTTGCCCCCATACCAGTGACTCCAACGGAACCAAAAACCAAAACCCCCAGAGGTGGTCCGGGACATCGAAAAATGAGGTCCCCCATGGAGCCCGGGGATTGAAAAACCCCCAGGATTTGGACTTTTTTTTTTTGCTGATCGGTGAGAATGAGGAAAAGGTTAAAATGTTTCTTTCGGATTTCCTTTTCGGTTTTAAGGATGCCCTTTACCCGGGCTGTACCTTTTGCTTCCTTTATAAAAATAATCCAGCGTCAACTAGGCCCCAGGGGATACAGCCCCCTGCAGTGTTGGTCCCGGGAAAATTGGGGCAAAAACCCCTCAGAGGGCGGCCCTCCCTTATGGGATAAACTTTGGATGTGTGGTCCAAAATCCCTTCCCCAAATGAGCCCCTTAGAAAAAATCCCAAATTGGGTTCCCGTTTTGGGAGCAGGGAAAAAACGCAACATGACTCTGATGGGAATCAAACCCCACGACCCCCCCAAAACCCCGGGGGTCTGCCCACGCTAACCCACTTGGGGCCCCGGCCCGGCCCGGGTTATATGCCCGTGTTTGTTTTCAGTGTGACTTATGAGCTGTCTTCGACAGGGAAAATTTTGGGGTTTCGAAAAATTTGTCCCAAAAAGGGTTTAAAAGTTTTTGAAAAACTTTTTGCGGGTTTTTTGGGGACCCAAAAATTTGAAAAATTTTTTTTTGTAAAGGGCCCTTTCACAAATCAAACAAAGGAAAAGGGTCCACTTTGTGCTATATGCATGGCTAATTTGGGCTGTAAAAGAAAAAATTTTTGCCAAGCATGGTACAGGCTATTAAAAGTTTATTTAAAAATCTGGTTTTGCCCAAAAGACAAGGGAAACCCTTTCCTACACGTGTTTCCCAAAAAAATATGAGAAAGGGTGAAAGGGATCAGCGCAAGCAAAACCAAAGATCTTTCAAAGGTAAGCTGTTTCTCACAAGTTCTGAAAAATGATTTTTTTTAAAAAAATTGTTTTAACCCGTAGAAAAAAAACTCGTGGAGAGGTGGGCAGAGGAGTCCTCAGAAAAGAAGCCCCCTTCAAGCAAAAATGTTTTTTTTCCCCCTTATCTCCCGACCTCAAAGGGGGGGTTTGGGCCCAAAAAAACCCCCTTTATGAATCCCGGGTGTTTCCCCTGTGCCCCTTTTTTTTTCCCCTCTTTGGGCCGGGGCCATGGCTGGGAAATTTGAACCCTTTACCCTTTTGGACATGCTCAAATTTTTCCCCTTTAATGGCCCGCGCTTTAACCACTGAGCCACAGGGACAAACCCGATTTTTTGTAGGGGGAAATAAGCCCTTTTGAAGTTCATTTTGTTCCTCCTTGACCGATCCAGCTTGAAAAACCCCCCCCCCTGCCGCTTTGCCCTTGCTTTTTAGGGCTCTGGTTTTTTTTTTCCCTTCCCGCCCAACCCGAGTGTGTTTCTGAGGCTGTATGCAGCGTTCCCACAAAACCCCCCTTTCTCCAATTTCTGCCCTGAGGAACCCTTTTCCCCGTAGCCTTCTTCCTCAGGCTGTTTGCCAGATCAGCATAAAATTTTCCTTTGTAGATTTTTAGTTTCCTCCCCTTCTGTTCTCTTATGGAAAACCCTGGCTCCCATCATGATCAGCTGCTTTGGGTTTAAATTAGAGTGGGGCTACTATGTTCGGTTTTCATGCCAACTCTTGTTTATGATCTTTTGGGTTGGGCTCTTCCATTCTGGGAGGTCCGCCAAATGCACTCCCGTTTATCTGGCCCCTCCGCCCGACTCTTTCCTGCAAAGTTTTTGGTGGCACTGTTGTTCTTGGCCATGATTGCTTTTCCCCTGCCGTGAAGGGGGAAAGTTTGGGGGGCTTTTTTTTGTCCTTTAAATTTTTCCCTTTTTGTGGTGTTTGGTACTAGCCCAGCTACTTGTACCCAAATTTTTTTGGGGCACTTGGTTGTGCCTCCATGTGTACCCTTCCTTGAGCCAAAAGGGTTTTCTTTTCCCCTGAAACTTTAGGACTTTTCTCATGTTTTGTTTTTTATGGCAGAGGGGGCATGCAGGATGTCTGTTTTCCCCCCTTCACCCGGTTTGAATTTTTTGGGGGAGAAAAAGGGAAAATTTCAGATCTGAGAATGAAGTGATTTCCTTTAGAGGGGCCTTTTGCCAAAAGTATTCCAAGTGGACTTCTTTTGGGGCATTTTCCCACGTTGTCCTTGCCCCGCTTGGTGGTTTGTGGAAAAACTTTTTGGGTCTTTTTTGGTCTTTTTTTTTTCCCCTTTCCTGAATCATCATGTCCCCTTTTGGCCCCCTTTCCCTTTGGCCTTTTTACCCACCATTCAGTTTTGGTTTTCCCCCCAGTCCCTGTCCCGTTGGTTCCCGGTGTGTCTGTTATTTCCCCTTTTTCTTGAGACTTTCTTTTGAGAATCCATCGCCTCCCTTTAACTTTCCTTTTGCCTGGGCTTCAGTGGGGGTTAATTGCTTTTACCACCTTTTCTCCCGGTTTCCCTTTCCCGCATGTTTTTTAAGTCTGATCTTTCCCCGCCCTTTTGTATTCCTTTCCCGGATGGATTTTGGGTTTTTTTTTAGCTTTGCCCGGGAAAAGTTTCAGCGCTATGGGCGTCAGACGGGTGGGGGCACCAAACCCTTTTCCTTTTGAAAATTGTTTTATTTTGGCTTCCATTTCCCCACTAGCTTTTTGCAGATGTCGTATATTTATCAGAGGCCATGCAAACTTTGGTACAGCATTTAACTGCAGACACCAGACCTTGTATTTTCCCCGGGGCCCACAAAAGGTTTAAAAGGTCTCCCCAAGCCTTTCCCCGCCAAACTTTTCTTGGTTTCTTTTGGTTTTGTTTTTGTCTTTTACGTTTTCATTTCCATCTTCCAAGGCTCTTGATGGTTCTTCTTTGGACTGTTGGGGAAAGGCCCGGGGTTTTGGGAACCTGAAACCAAAATCCCCCGGGCCCCTTTTCCTTTCCTCAAATGAGAGACTCCGTGAATTTTTTTTGGCTTGAACTTCATTCCCGGATGGAAAGGGAAACTAATGTCGTCCAGCCTCTCCCGCACATGACGTTTTTTTCTCTTTTCTGGATGGGTTTACTGTAGTGTCATCCCTGAAGGCCTTGAGAGGAAGGAAACTTTTATCCACGACCAAGGGGCTGTTTGTCTCGCGTTGTTTTTTTGCTGCCCCTTTAAGTAGTTCCCTTGCCCGCACGAACAGTATTTGGGGGAAAATTTCCCCAGCCCATTGCAAATACCCCCTTCCAAGTTGATCCCAGTCTGGTTTTGTAATCCTTGGTTTGAGAAAACCCATTTTAGAAAACCCCTTTAAGTACTTCTTGAGCATGTCGGGATTGGGTTTTTGGCAATGGTAAATCTCAAGAGCCAAATGGTATATCTAGGGGGACAGATCCCTTTTTCGTTTGCCAGGGGCCAAAAACACTCCGTCCCAGGTCTCTCTTTTCCCGTTTTTGCTTTTTTTTGGGTTGGTCCCGATCTTGTGGGTGTTCTACACAGCCCGCCAAAAACCCCCTGGGATGCCCCCTTTTGGACCTTTACACATTTTTCCCAAATAATTTTTTTCCATCAGGAAAGGGCAGCCCTTTCTGCCAAAGACAAGAAGAAGAATTTTTCCCCTTCACCTTCGGGGTGATATTGGGCCCGAATGGCTAATTTTCACTTGAGTTTTTCTCTTTGGGGATTTTACACACCCATTGCCGTTCCCTCCCTGGCCCCTTGATCCCTTTGGTTTTCTCCAAGCCGTCGCCCGTAAACCTGTGGAGCCCCTCCAGCCCCCTTGGGGCATTTTTGTTAAAAAATTTTTAAGGGATTCCGTTTGGCCCCCGGGTGATTTATTTTTGGGTCTGGCTTTGTCGACCCCTTCTTGATTTTTCCCCCAACGGTTTGGGGGCTTGCCATTGAACTGTTCCTCAGGGGTTTGGGTTTGGGCCCCCCAGACCTTGAATGTCAGTGGTGCTTTGCTTTTTTTTTGGGTCAGAGAAAGTTTTCCTAAAATGCGGTCAAAAAACCCCCCTTTGTCCCATTAGGGTCCCCGATTTTGGCTGCCAAAAAGTGTTCTGGCCAAAATGGGGGGGTTCCCCTGAAAAGCGCTTTGTGTCGTTTCTTTTTGCTCCCTTTCCCCTTCCCCGCCGATTTTCCCCTTTGCTGAGGGAAATGTGTTTTTCCCTTTTAGGTCTTTCCAAAAGTTTTTCCCAAAACCCTTTTTTTTCAAATGGGAGTGCGGTCTTCATTTTGCATCCTGAGGTTTTTTTTTTGGACCCTGATCTTGTCCATCTTTTCCCTTTGGGGTTGGATTTCTTTGGAGGGGTTTTTTCTCTTTTGGGTAGTTTTGCCCCCATAGGCCCTCTTCATTGGCATTTCACAAGTCCCCCTATGTGGTAGTTGTGTTCCAGGGTGCTTTCCCCCCATCAGTGCATCGGTCTTTGGACGAATTTTTTTATCCAGGTTTTCTCCCCAAACTTCAGTTTCGTTTGTCGTGGGGAGGTTGAGTTTCAGGGGGCCTTGGCCTTTGAGGGCCCCCCCCCCCGTGAAAAAATTTCCCCATCCGAACCCAAAAGCGGTTTTGGGGGGTCCTTGGCACTGTGGTTTAAATCCTGGCCTTGGTCTTCAACAAAATGTTATTTTTCATTTTGTTTTAAAAAGTTTGCAAGGGCATGTTGGCCTTTCAGGAAGTTAAAATGTATTTAATATTTAGGGCCTTCAACTTTGGGGCACCCTGTGGGGGGGGGACCTTGGGGGAAATTATGGTCAAAAAATCTGATTTGTGACATCCCCGAAATCCCTAGAGGTCAAAAATTCAAGTTTTGGAATAAATTTTTCAGCTTGAGAGGGGCTTCAAATGTTCGACCCGAAAGTGAAAATAAAAAAAACTGGATTGTTTTTGACCCAAACCATAACAATAAAACCAAATGGGCAAAATTTCCCCCCTTTTAATTTAAGGAAAAAACAGAAAAAAAGTGATCAGTTTTAATCTTGGTTTGCTTGACTTAAATTGAAAACGCCATCAGTAGTGTATCAAAAAGAGTTGCTGCAGTTTGGGGGTCAGACTTTATGTGATTTAAAGTTTGCTCTCCATTCAGTTTTTTTCTGATTAAATTTCATTTCACATTTCAAAAAACCTTGATTTGGGGGATTTTGGTTTAAAAAAAAAGGGGTTTTTGTTGGGAAGTGTTTTGTCTTCATTCTGTTTGGGATTGGGGAAAAAATTATCCTAGGTTTGATAAAACCCTTTTGTGCTGTTGGGTTTTTCTCCCTTTTCCCTTTCTTTCTGCAACAAAGCCCTTCTCAAAAAGTTCCAGAAAAAAAAGGTCAAGGGCTGAGATCTTACCCTTTATCTCCCGCAAAACCCCCCTGTTTTGGGTAGCCTTGGTGATTGAATAGCGATTTGTGCCCGTTGTTAATAACAATTTGGAAATAATTTTGTGAAACATTCGGAAGAAGTCAGGAGCCCCACAAGTGCCCCCTTTTAAAAAGGAAAGTGAAAACAGTGTTTTCTGCCCTTAAATCTTTAACAGTATGATGAGTGAAGTCATGCTTTTTTTTCAAAAAAAAGGGGTTTCCAAATTTTAAGAATGGAAAATTTTTTGTGAGTCCATCGGAAAAAAAAGGGCAAACAAGTTACAAGACGGAAAAAGAATTTTTTTGTACTACATTTATGATCCCAAAAGAGGGGCTTCCCCCCACGAAACCCCGCTTTTTAAAGGTTGGGTGTGTGTGTGCTAATTTGGAAAATTTTGGGTGTAAAAACAATATAGATTTCAATGCCCTTAAATTTATAAGACAAATGTTTTGTCTTGTAACTTGTTTTTTCTTGTTTTTGGCGGAAAATCACTTAGAATTTTTTCTTAAACCCCTTCGTGCTTTTAAGCTGCTTGAAAAAGTTACAAACAAAAGGGTTTCCCCAAATGCCCGGGAAAAACTAATGAAATTTGGGGGGAATAAAATTAACCAAAAAAAATTCTAGCTCAGAAAACTACAAAAGATTTTTAAAAAATGAAATATTTTTGATTTTTGAAGGAAATTGAATGAAGATTTTTTAATTTTTGGTTTTTTTTTTTTTTGTTTTAATTTGATAATAAAAAAAGTATTTAGACAATTAGGGTTTGGATTTTGATTTTTTTTGCCACCCATCAAAAGCATATGTATTTACCACTTCATTTTACAAACCCCAAAAAAGAACACCCAAAAACCCAAAAAAATTTAAAAAAAAAGTTTGGGATTGGGCACAAATAACCTGTAAATGAAAATAAAACAGTTTTTGAAGTCTATCAAGGGCGCTCACACTCTATTTCAGACAGGTCAAATCCCCGACCCCGCCCCCCTCTCCCCCCCACGGGCCCCCCTTTCTGGGGCTTTAACCCTCTCTTTTAACCCGCTCCCTTTTCCCCCCCCTTTCCCTTGCCCCGTGCGCCCCTGCGAGAGGCCGCGCTCCCCTCTCACGCTGACTACCACGTCACTGGACCAAGGGGACGCGTTTCAGAGTACCCATGGCCCAGCTCGTTCGACGCTGGCAAACCCGTCAAGTGAAAAAACACATTGAGGTTTAACAACCCGACACAAAAATGCCCAAAACGGTGGCAAAAATTTCCAAACACTAAACATCATCTCCCCCTTTAAAGCTGAGTTTAAATCGTTGAAAAAAAAGATTATTGTTTTTGTCAAAAAATTTATTAGCAGGGCCTGCTCAGCTTTTGTTAAAAAACGTTGAAATTTGGGGGGGTGCGCTTGTCCCAAAGGGGGCGCCGCCAAACTTTTCAAAACGAGGGCGAAGTGCTGGTGGTCATCCCGTCAGTGGGTGAGAAAAAAAGGGGGTTTCCCCTCCGTTTTGGTAAATTTTCATATTCATTTTAATTCTACAGACATATTTAAAGGGTTACTACGCACACTCTATTTTTAAATCCGTTGATAGAAAAAGTAACGAATGAAATTTCAAAAAAAAAATGCCCTGACGTCAAATGGACCCCCCCATAGGCATGGGGAAGAAATTTTTTTTTGCGGCGTCAGTGACCGGGTTTAAAGGGACTCTACGGGGGTTAAAAATTTTTTTGAAATTTTTGCCTGCAGTCACCCCCGTTTTTAATTGTTTCCCATCTTTTTAAAAAATGGCTTTATGAGAGAGTCTCCATTGGACTCCTCAGTCTGGTGCAGACAAAGAGGAAAGTGGTTTCCCGAAAAAGAAACGTCAGGGTGTGTGTTGTTTATTTGGAGGGGAGCCCGCAAAAAGCAAAACACCCAAACAGACGAATCCATTTAAAACTAGTTTTCAGGTAAAAGGTTTTTGGTTTTTGTTTCATAGAAGAACTGTAAGTATTTCAGCCCCATGGCTTCAATTTTTATTTTTACAACCAGACACCCCCAATTTCATTTTAAGTAAAAAATTTTCATTATTACATATTTTGAATTTTTTCGTTAACAAGTTTCCGGGAAACCTTTTGAGCAGGTTTTTGTGAGTTCTGTGTTTGTGTGAAGTGTTTTCATCCTAGTTTTCCAGAAAACCCTGTTGATGGGAAAAAGATGACTTATTTTTTTGTGAAGGTAAAAAACTGTTTTCTGTGTCCCAAGAAAAATTGCATTTCAGTTTTTGTTTAAGCCATTTCTTAAAAAATTTCCTTGGGGTGATCCATGAGGATGTAGATATGTAACATGGTGAAGGGTAAATGATTTTTGCCAAGCATCTTTTGAACATTGTTTTAAAAATTTTTGTCAAGAACCCTTTGGGGTTTAAAAGACATTGAATGACCCCTTTTAGAGAAAGTGAAGACGGCAAAACTGGTCCCCGAAGGGTTTTCCTTTGGGCCACTGAAGTTCTCTGGGAAAAGGTTTGTGTGTTTCTTGGGAGTTGGGGGAAAAGGGTAAAATCTTTACCCGTTTCCCCTGGCCAAAAAAGGAGACAAAGAGTCCCCTGAAATGGTGTTTTTTTCCCTTTCAGCTGGAGAAAAGGGGTAAGTCTCTAAATGTTTCCCCTGTCAAAAAAAGGTTCCCGACAAAAGGGGTGCACTGAAATGGTGTTTTTTTTCTTTGCCCGTTGGGAAAACGGAGAAAATAAATCCCTTTCTGTCCACTGTCAAAAAGGCAGGGCAAAGGGGTACACTGAAAACCCGCCACAAGGCAGAGTCCGCTCGTCAAAAATGGGAAATTTACTGTAGCCCAAAGGGGAGTTTTGGTTCTTTTGGGAAGCATCCCAAAGTTCTTTTTTGAGTTTCTTTTAAAAATTAATTTTTTTTTTAAAAGGAAAAAATTTTAACATAAAACTAAACCCTTTAAAAAAAGGGCAAGCAATTCCCAAAACAAAAACCCCCGATGCCTTTGAAACTTTAGGTCTTCTTCAGGCAAAAAAAACAACAATTTAGGACAAGGGAAAAAGAAAGAGCAAAACGCTTTTAAAACTTTTTTTGATTCGGGGAAAAAGGGTGTGTAAAAAAACTTGGGTAAGAAAGGGGCCGGAATTTTAGAAGATAAGTGATCAACGTTCTTTGTTTTTATTTTTCCTGAAGTTGTTTAAAAATTTTCCCCGAAAGAAGGGCCTAAAAGGTCGAAAAAAAATTTATGTTTTGACTTGTAATTTCTTTGTCCCCGTTAACTGGGAGGTTTACTTTAAATTCCTTTTTTTAAGGGTTTTTTTCAGTTTCTTCCCGCAAATCCCTCCCTTTGAAACCTTCTTTTAACATCATTGATTGTTTGTGTACTAATGCTTTTGTTTTGGATTGATTTTAATGCGTTTATTATTTTACCATTGTATGAGTGCCCTTTTAAACTCACTCCTACTGGCCAATTGAAATTCAGATTCCCTGTGTATATGGGCATTTGTACAAATTTTTTCTAAAAGATTGAAAAATTATACCTGAAAAAAAATATTTGAATTTGGACACATGATTGTTGTGTGATTGAAAGGGGCAGTAAAAAAGTTTAAGGCTTTTGATACACCATACTCTTTTTGTGCTGGATGAAGAAAAAAAGGGTTTTTTTTTTTACATTTTTTGGGAAAACCCGGGAGTTACCCCGGCATATAAGGGAAATTTTTTTGTTGTTTAAAAAAGGCCCATTTTCTCATAAATCACTTTAGAAACCAGTAGATTGTAAAAAAAGTTCTTTCAGTTTCTTTTTAAGCAAAACGATAAAAATCAAAAAGAATTGACGGAGTGTTTGTGTTTTTCGTTTTGCATTCTTACGAGACTGGGTGTTGTTTTGTATTGGGAAAAAAAATATTAAAAAAATGGCTTAACACAACCCCTCTTTAAATTTTGACCATGTAAGTGGGATTTGTATAAACAAGTACTAATTTCAAAGCTTTGCCCATTCCAAAATCTTGTCAGTCATTTTGGAAAAAGATGGGTATCTTTCTGAGGTTAGTTAGAAATTAAACGGTGTGAAGCTGGGCTTCTTTTGAAAAAAAAAAGGGCTTTTTCTATATGAAACTAAAGTAGAATGCTGGCAGTATGTAAAAAATGATGCTTGAAAGTTTCTACAGTATTAAAATGCGCAAACACCAATCATACATGTTGGCCATGAGTGGTACTGCGGGCCCCTGCTGCCATTTTGACTTGCAGTCCTGGGGGCTTTTTGGGTTTCCCCTTCTCTGCCTTGTGGTGATTCCCCCCTGCAGCTGGATCCGTTTTGGTGGTGATGAAAAGCAGCTTTTTGTCCCCCTCCACTTCGGACACCACAGCACATTTAACAGACAAAAAACAGGGTCTAATCCAGTTCAATAAAAATCATTCTCAAACCCCTTT
>JAMYXO010002362.1:0-24179 GCA_033310375.1 Conus canariensis | reverse complement strand
CTTGCTTTGGAGGAAGCCAAACAAATGATAAGTGTAGAGTGTAGTGTTATTGTGTCCAATGCTGTGTTCAATGATTACTTTGACATTGGGGCTTCAGAATGTTGTTAAAAAAAACTGAAATTTGGTAGCTTCCCGAAACTGCATGTATGGTTTGACAAAGACGTGCACGACAACAAAAGCGTCCGTAAAAGTTCCCTAAGAATCTTCAGAAAATGGAGCGATCCAAAGCAAATTTAACTGAGCACTTGGAACAGAAGAAATTCTACGAAGATTTACTGGAAAGCATAAGTTCCGATATGCATAAAACTGGTCTTAGAGACAAATTATTGAATGCTACCAACGACTCTAAATTGTTTTGGGCTACTCTGAATAAATGTCAGACATAAGCAAAAGAATTCATTGGGGGGACATTTCGAAGGAAGATGGCGAAATCATTTTGCGAATGTTTTTGAAGCAACATTTACAGTCCACAACCATCGATTGTTTGTGAGGAGAATAATAATGTTGAACATCAAGAATATAAATAGCTTAAACTCGGTTATTTACCGGCGAAGAAATCATCGATTCATATCAAACATTTAAAATGCAATTAAGGCCAGGTGGTCCAGATGGGACTAATTCCTGAGGTATTCATTTATTTCGTATTACATGGATACTGCCTTATTTAGAAGCATTCTTTAACTTTATTTTTACTTCAGGAACCGTATAAAACGTGAAATCCTCATGATCCCAACGTTACAGAGGGGTCTCTCTTTTGAATGTATGTAGTATAATTTTACAGCTATATTGTAATAAAACGCCTGGCAGATTGGATTGAAGTTTAAGAGGAATTCATTGGCGAGGAAACAAGCCGGATTTAGAAAAGACCATTGCACGTATGTCATGTCTTACAACTTTTGCTGCTATTCAAAAACATCTAGAGCATGTAACAAAAAACTTACGGCGCTTTCATTGATTTTAGGGAAGGCGTTCGATCTCATTTCCATAGCTAAGTTATGGCCTATCATGTTGAAGAACGGAATATGGGTAAAATTTTTAGTGCTATTAAAAGATGTACACAAGGTGGTTATAAATAGCGTGCGTTAGATGACGGTAGTGGTGCAGGTCTGACTGATTTCTTTTTGCCAGAAAGGCTCATACAAGGTGAAACTGCATGTCCTCTGTTATTCTCATCATGATTAAATGAACTATCACTTGACATAATCCACAACGGTAAACACGGTGTTCAGCTTCACCCCCTGACGTCGTTGAACTATTGATTATTCTTTTTGCAGACGATGTTGCTTTGCTTTCATACACAGTAAAAGGCCTACAAACTCCAATTAGATGTTACTCTGAGAAAAAATGCAGACTCAGCTTCGGCCTTTCGGTTAACCTGGAGGAAATCCAATATTGTGGTGTTTAGAAATGGGGGTTACGTTATCTCGCCATGGAAAATGGTTTTACGGTAATCTGAAAATGGAAAGTGGGAAACTCGTACATATATTTAGGCGTTATGGCTGAAATACTCGTTTAAGATCTCACTCGCATGCAAAAAAACAGACACGCAAAGGCAAAACTAGGTATTGTGGAAATTTTATAAAACGTTATGGAAGTTAGGAGATGTTTCCCCCTACATTTTTCTTTAAATTGTTTGATGCCCAGGGTAAAACCTATCTAACTTAGGATCTGAAATCTGGGGAATGTTAAGAGCAAATGTATATTGAAAGGCTCATACATTTGCGTTGAAAAAGTTTTTAAAAAGTGGCGCCCAGAAACACCAAAGGGACCGGTGTGGGGGGAAAAAGTAGGTACCAATAAGTATGACGAAAAAAACAAAGGCTGTCCGTTTTGGATCCGCCTCACGGGAAAATAAAACAATGAAAGACGGGCACAAGAAAGCTTACAAAATGCTTGTAAATCTAGACAGGAAAAATTTAAAAAAAAAAACGGTGGGCGTATCAGATTTCGGCAAATGTTTTAACGATGTACGGTTTTGGTTATGTGCGGTTTAAAATGGAGATGGGGAAAAATTTTGTGCATTGGTTCCTGCAAATTTTAAAGGGAAACCCGTTTAACTGTTGTTGGAAACAAGGATGGGGCAGTAGGGCCCCAGGAACGGGCAGATTTTTATTTTCCCAAAAGGGTTTAAAACCCGAGGGGTTCTTTAAAAACGTATTTTGGTGCATCGAAAAGGCATTTAGGGTTTATCTTCATGCAAATTTCGACTTGGTATCCCAAAGTTTTTAAACAACTCAAAATTTTCTGCTTTTAAACCCAGATATTTCCAGGGACTTACGTTCCCCGTTAGAAAAAGGTTCGCTTTTTTGATGAATTTCATTTTCTGTTTATGTCAGCTACTGTAAAATTGGAAAAAAATTTTTAGGGTCCCACGTAAAGGCTCAAAATTGTAAAAGGAAATTTATAAATTCTGAATGGCGGGAAACTTTATGAATGATTTTGCCCCGTTTTGTTTTCATAGTATGAAATTAAGTTTTGGTTTGGGTTAAAATTTTCGTAAGTTAAATTGATTTTTTTCTTTTTTATTCCCCTGGGTGGTGGCCACGTTTTCCAAATCTTTATTTGTGTGCTTTACTTCCCCTTTCTGTCGGTTGGTTAGAATGTGGGGTGTGGTGTGGGTGTGTGTGTGTGGTGTTTTGGTGTGTGTGTGGTGGTGTGTGTTTGGGAGAGAAAAGGGGGAGGGAGAGGGGAGAAAAGGAAAATTCTTTGGGCAAGGGGAAAAAGGTTTCTACTAAAAAAACGCAAGTTTAAAAATTTAAACCTCCTCCGCTTTCACTAAGAAAGAGGAATAATTTCACCGGGGATCATTTCACAGTAGTCGCAAACGGGGAAGTTTCTAACATCGGGAATCGTTACTAGTATTTCTATCTTCTTTTAGAAATATTTTCCCTTTTTCATAAGTTTTTGTTTTTTATTTCATCTTATGAAAATTTTATGGGGGGTTTTTTTCAGATGTTTAAGTAGAAATTGGTAACTTTTTCAGGATAGTCGTTCACCCGGGTGCCCCAAACGGCTCTCCCCCCGGCGGCACGCGATCCCTTCAATGTTTTTGGAAAGGGGAAAAATTCCTTTCGTGGGGTGGTTGTTGGTTTTGGATTGTTTCCGTTTTTTGTGTTAATGTTATTGTATCGTTTTTTACAAATGAAATTTTGATAATGAAAAAAGAAAGGGTATTTTTGGGTCCCCATTTATTGTCGTACTTTCTATGCTTCTATTACGCACTGAAGTCTCAAAACTATGTTATCAGGGAATAAAAGGTTGATCGATGATTAAAAAAAGAAATAAAACCAAAAACAAAAAACAAAAAAAAACCCAACAAAAACAACAACAAAAACCCGGGGAAAATGTTTAGTCTTCATTTACAGGGGTTAAACTCATCAATAATTTTCAGTAGTGGGAAATTACAAATACTCCCATTAAACAACGGGCAACTTTTTTTTTTCCCTGCTTTTGGTTGTTTTGATGTGTTACATGCGCTCTTTTTTTCTTTGTAAAAAAGAAAGGGATAATAAATTGAAAAGGGTATGTTTGGTGAAAATTTATTTATGTACTTATGGGTTTGAAAACCATTTTTAAAAAAAACCCCGCCAAAACAAAGAAACCAACTTTAACAATGAAAAAAAAATTTACATGAAAGGGAAAAACCCACAAAACCCCCCACCACCAAAACAACACACAAAACAAACACACACACCCCACGCAGGGCACGCAGCACCCCGGGCCACGCACACACACACCCACGCACGCACGCCCCCACGAAAGCACCAACTCACACACCACACACAAAACACACACACAAACACAAAACCACCCCAACACACACACATTTACTAAGATTAAACTGTTTGAAAAAACAGCAATAATTTCTTTTTTTAATATTTTTTGAAAAAACCCAACTACAAGTGTGCTATTACTTTTTCCTTCCACTTGGTCTTCTTCTGTTTACTAATACTTCAAATACTTACGTTCTCAGCTTTCAGCCCAAATTTCCGCCCTTTTTGACCTTCACTGTTTATCAGTCGTTGATGCCCCCAAAAGATGAAACCCGGGGGAAAACCACCCCCAAAAGTTTTACAAACATTGGCCGAAATGCTGGAATTTTGCCAGTGTTTTGGGTCGTACATATTTTGCCCCTTTGACAAAAAGGGGTTTTCCCCGGGCACAAACTGTGGGAACATCTTTCAGCCCCAAAAGGTGTCGCACTTTTGCACGAATTTGTCGCTTTCGCCATTTTGTGCAGTTGCGACACTTTGTGCCCGCAACAGCATATTCCTCGATTTAAAACAGGTTGCCTCCAAAACCGATTGTGTCAAAAAAAAGGAAATGGCGCCAGCGATCGTTTTGACCCGGATAAGGGGAAACCCGATCGGGGTTCCCTTTTCTGGGAGAAAAATCGTTCGGGGTTAAAATTCTTTTAAATTAATGGGAACATTTTTAGGGTTTAAAAGGGCGCATGGGGTTTTTGAAAGTTATTTAAATTGTGTTGTTTTTGGAAGTAAACTTGATCGGTCTAACCCTTTGTCCAAACGCTTGCTTTTTTTCTTTTTTTTCAGTATTTTCCCGGATACACCATATGAAAAATTTTGCTAAAAAAATGCGCAGGGCGCGTTTTGGGGAATTTTTTAAAATCTAGCTTATCCCTCTCCCAAGGGAAGTGGATAGAGATTTTCATTTTTTCACTTTTTGTTGAGTATTTTCGGGATTTTTAAAATTGAAGAAAAAAAAATGTTTTGGGGCTTTAAAAAGGGTTAATGTTTCGCTAAAAGGGTTTAAACCGGGAAATATTGTGTTTTCATCTTCGGGGTCCCAAAAAAATATGGACCAATTTTTTTAGAGCGATTGGCCCAGCGGGTTTTGGTTGTAGCATTTTCCCCAAACTTTTGGTTGTTTACCCCCAGACACACGCAAAAGCACACACACCACACACACACACACCCACACCACCCCCAACCCACAGAAATTTTTTTTCACCGTACCGATTGTCTAATTTCTCCCGTTGGGTGTAAAAAAAAAGAGCTCATCAGTTAAAAGAGTCTTCGTTTCACATAAACATGAAGAAAAAAAATTTAGAAAAACAGGCAAAGCTTCATTGAAAAATCCGGTGCATTTAGGCCTACTCCCAAATTGGGGTTTTCAGGGTTTGTTGTTATTTGATTTTGTGGGGGGTAGAAAATTCGGCTAAAACATCTTTTCTTCCCTTTTAATAAGTTTAACAAATCTTTACAATCTTGTTAGGGGCCCGGGACTTTACGGGCAGGGGGCGGATTTTAGGGGGGCGTCAAAGTCCTTCCCGTGGGGGGCTTTCGGCGAATTTATGGGCCCGGCGACCCGCCGGGCACCAAAAGCCCCTGCCCTTTTGGGGTCGCCGGGGGTTTTTTGGGGGCCGGGGCCAATTTGGGCACCAACGGTCGGGGGGCTTTTTATTTAAATTGGGGGGGGGTAGGGGGGGTGGGGGGGGATCGGGGTTGTTTTTTCTTTTTTAGATTTGGGGGCATAAACGGGGCCCGGGGGGGGGAAGCCCCCCCCCAAAAAAGGGAAACAGGTCGGGTCGGCGGCTCCCCAAAAAACCCCCCCCCTCTCTCTCCCCCCCTTTTTGCTTTGCCCTGTCTTTTTCCCCCGTCTCTTCCCTTTTCTTTTGTCTCTTTTCCCTTTTTTTCTCCCCTTCTTTTTGGCCCCCCTTTTTCGTGTTGTGTTTGTTTTGTTTGGTGTGTGTTGTGTATGGGTTTTCCCCCGGCGCGCGCGCGTGCGGGTGTATTTGTTAGTTTTATGTGTGGATGTGATTTGGGGTGGGTGTTTTGGGGGTTTTGTGTGTGTTGGTGTTGTTTTTGGTTTTTGTTGGGGCGTGGGGTGTCTTAAAAAAGGTCTTAAAAATTATAGCCCCTATGTTAGAAACCAGTACTTTGACTATGAGATTATACCAAACTCCAGTGTTGTAGCCGATAATACTGCGAGTACTTTCGCTACTTCTTCGCTGGGGGATCTCTCTGCTGAGACCCCCTTGACCTTTCCCTCGGATGCGTCAGAGTAGGGGTTGGGGCAATTTTGGGCTTCTCCCTGGGTCGTGGGGGGCCGGAACCCTCTCCTCTCCATGCCCCCTCAAAAGGGGAGTTTCCCCGGGGGGGAAATTTCCTCATGGGAAGGTCGAGCCCCCAAGGGAGGGGGCAAACGGGTCCTCCTCCCGTGTCGAGAGTGGGGGACTCCTGCTCAGGTTTTCGCCTCCGTCTGATGTTTCGGGAGCGACAGCGACCAGAGGCCCTACCCTCCTTGGGGAAGGGAGTTAGTTAGGAGGGAAAAGGGCTTGTGGAGAGAGGGGGAACTGCCAGCCCCAGGTTGATTGTGGAGAGAAAAGACTGCCAGAAAAGGGAAAGATCTGCGAGAGGGGACGCCGACAGGAAGATCTGCGCAGGAGGAGATGCCGGGAAAGGAAGATCTGGGGCGGGAGGGGGGGCTGCCAGCCCGGGGAAGATCTGCCAGAGAGGGGGACCCCCAGACAGGAGATCTGTCCCGAGAGGAGACTGCCAGACAGGTAAAACTCTGCGACGGGAAGAGGCGGGCCGGGGAAGGAAACCATTCGAAAGGGAAGAGCTGATAAAGGGACGGGAAGGCGTTATCAGCGGGATTTTACCCCCTTTGTCGGGGGGAAGCAGCACAACGTAGGGAAGGTTTGGAACAATTTTTTTCGCGGACCCCCGCACCCTTTTAAATCAGAGGGTTAACCCCCCCAGGAAAATGATGGAGTTAGAACCCCAAAAAAATTTAAAAGCTTCCAGAGTTCAAACCCTTGGGGGAACATTATGTTCTTGGAGCCTTTGACAAGGTAGCTAGTGGTAGCAATTGCCCGAGAAACATAAGGCCATGGACCTTTTTATCGGGGACTATCGGGTGCTCCCAGGGAGTGTGTGTTTCCCTATAAAATAAAGGCGCGTCTTACCCGGGACATTGAAAGTTGGCTCCTGCTTTAAAGGTTTCCCATCTTCCCCCAAAAACCGAAACAGGGGAAGTTCAGACCCCTTTGAGAAAGAACGCCCGAGCCCTTTTCGTGCAGTTTGGAGTAGGTGCGAAAAAAACCCGCAGGCATTGGCTTTCATTTGGGCCCAAAGCTGGAGTTTTGGGGAAATCTGACCCTCAAGGGAAAGACTTACCAACACCTGTGTCCCCAGATTTGAGGATCCGTAAAAGGCAAAGGACGGGAAAAACCCCAAAGGTTTTTCGCGGTGCGATTCTTCTGTGAGGTGTTTCCCTTGAACCCCGTAGGCTTAGGGGTTTTTCCCCCGGGAAAAGGGACAAAAAAGGGACCCTCAAAAAATTTTGGGGGCGGGAAAGGTCCGATGATGCTAGCGGGTCGAAAAAAAAGGAAAGGCATTTCAGGGGGACCTCAGCCCCCCGGGCCCTGTGTTTTATTTGTGGTGGGCCCCGGGCCCACAAAAGGAAGGATTCCCCCTAAAGCTCCCGGTAGTCATGGGACTTTTTTTGGTTTCCCGGGGTTGGGTTTCGGGGTGTCGTGTTTCTTTCGGGTTTTTGGTTCTTTCTTGGTCGACTCCATCAGGGATTGGGGAAATCCGCTTTTTGTGGCCCAAGGTTTTGGGTTTCCCCCCCTGAGGCCCAGCAGGGCGCCGTCAGTGGGTTGGGGGCTTTTTTTTACCTCCACCCCCCCTTCTGAAATTATTCCCATTTTCCCCCCCCTTATTTCCCGTGGGAAGGGGGGGGCCCATCCCCGGTTGGAGGGGACCTTTTAAAACCCCCTTTCTCATAAGGGAATATCATACTTTTGCAGACAGACGCAGTCAATCTGTGCCCTACGGATTCCCCCTTTCAGGCGTGTTTTGGGGTTTTACCCGCGGCCAAAGCAAAGAAGCAGGAAAAAGGGAATTGCGTCCTGTTTAAAACCCAAAATCTCTGACGAGGTTCTTGCAAGGGCCGACCCTGTACCATGGTTAATTTTTTTCGGGCCCGGGGGACTTGGAGGGTCCAAACCCCCTTAAAAACTGGGGGACCCGCCCTGCTCAGCTGAAAGACATCCCAAAAGGTGAGTTTTAAAGGGCTCCAAAGGGGTTCCGGTTTAGGGCCCTTCATTTCAGGCAGTTTGGGTGGTCAAGCGGTTAGTCGTCCCCCAAGGCTTGAAAAAAAATCCTTTTCCCCGGCGGGCCCTTAAATTTCACCCATGGAAGGCCTTTGGGTCAAAGCGGACTTCGAGCAAAAGAAAAGACGGGGCCCTTTTTCTGGCCGGGAAAGAAATTTCAGGTTAGGCGGTACTGCCGGCCAGTTGTGATGTCTGCCAACGGAAAACCCCCAAGGGTCGCTAAAAAAGTTTTCCCCCTGGGGATCAGTGCCAAGGGTTTTGGGGGCCATTAAAGAAAGGGTTTTGGGGGTTGCCCTTTGTGGGACCTTTTAAACCCAACCCCCGATCGGGTACCCTACTTTTTGGTATAGTACACTATGCGCCCTCGATCCCCGAGGCTGTCCCTTTAGGACTATGGGTTTCCCCCTATTTGTTCCCTAAACTCTCTGGCGTTTTGGGGGACGCGCACTGGCGTGCCCAAGAAATCCTTTTAAACCGGGGAAACTCATTTTCTGTCGGGAACCCATGCGGGGAGGAAAAACACTCTTCTCAATTTTCAAAAAGGGGGGACGACTTTCACCCTATCATGCGAGGCCAGGGGGCCCCTTGTCGAGCGTTTTAAAGGGGGGCCTTGAACCCAGATGTTGCGTCGCCTGGTCCCGAGCAACCTCGTGAGTGGGCCGTTTTATCCCGGGGAGTGCTGTTCCCCTACAGGGGGGGTTCCAGGGGGAAAGCATGCGCTTTTCCCCTTACAAAATTACCCCATGGCAAAAACGTACGAGGCCCCCCAAATCACCCTTGGGAAGCAGATGTGCCCCCAAAAACGATATGGAACCTATCGTCAAGGAGGAGGGGTCGTTATGGGGTTGATCAGTGTAACCCCCCCCATCGCTGAACACCTGCCAACTTGCTCAGCGGGATTTGCGGTCAGCAAAGGGCCAAAGTACGAGGTTTTGGTTGGGAAAAGCGCAGCGTTGAGCGTTGGTTCGAGCTGGGTGTAAAGGGATTGTTTCCTTCCCCAAAAAGGAAGAACAAGTTACACCCTTGTTTGGGGCAGGGCCTTTCTTTGGTCGCAGTGGGCGTGGGTGATTGGGGTTACCGTTTTCAAGTGCGAGGGAGGGGAAACGTTTGTATCACGCAAACCTCCTAAAAAGAATACGTGCGGCGAACCCCAATCCCGACAGGTTTACCCCCTGGTCGTCCCCGATTTGTGGCGTTTAGGTTACTTTTCCTCTCGTCGAGGAAGAGTCGTGGCGGGACGTTTGTTGTTTTCCCAAAACCTTTCCTCGGTCAGACAGAAAAAAATTTCTTTGGGTTTTGTCGGGAAATTTTTGGATGTACTAAACGATCCCCCCCCTAAACAGTGATGATGTGGGAAAACGATGTGCTGAAAAGGAACACGCTCAAAAAAAAAAAGTCTTTATTTTTCCAATGGGAAGAAGAAACTGGGAAAAAAAGTTCAGACTAGAGGGGTGGGGGTGTAGAGGCTTCACGAATAACGATGATGTAGATTTTAGTCTTTTCTCTGCGTCGTTGTTGGCGTGGTCGTTGTAGATTACGGTTTTTATTCCCCGCCCCCCCCCCCCCGGGGGGGGGGGGGGCCCCTTTTTTTGGGGGGAAAATTTTTTAAAAAAAAAAAAAAAAAAAAACCAAAAAAACCAAAAATTTTTTTTTTTTTTTTTGGGGTTTAAAAACCCAAACCCCAAAAAAAAAAAAAAAATTAAAATTGGGGGGGGTTTTAAAAAAATTTTTTTTTTTTTTTTTAAAAAAAAAAATTTTGGGCCCCCTTTTTGTTTTTTAAAAAAATTTTTTCCCTTTTTTTAAAGGAAATTTTTAAAAAAAAATTTTTCCCTTTTTAATTATTTTTAAAAAAAAATTTTTTAAAAAAATTTTTAAAGGGGAAATTTAAAAAAAAAATTTTGGGAAAAATTTTTGAATTTTGTTGGGAAAAAATTTTTTTACCCCGGGGGGGGGGGGGAAAGGGGAAAAACCGGGTTTGGGAAAAAAATTTTTAAAAAATTTTAAAAAAGGGTTAAAAAAAAATTAAAAGGTTTAAAAAAAATTTTTAAAAAACCCCAAAAAAAAAAAAAAAAAAATTTTAAAAAAAAAACCCCCCAAAAAAAAAAATTTTTAAAAAAAAATTTTTTTCCCCCCCCCCCAAACCCCCCAAAACCCCCCCAAAAATTTTGGGGTTTCCAAGGGCCCCCCCCCCCCGGGGTTTTTTCCCCCCAAACCCTTTTTTTGGGGGGGGGCCCCCCCCCCTTTTTTTTTTCCCCTTTTAAAAAAATTTTTCCCCCCAAAAATTTTTTGGCCCTTTTTAATTTGGTTTCCCTTTTCCCTTTTTCCCGGGGAAAGTTTTGGGGGGTTTTTTTTTTTCAATTTCCCCCAAAAAAAATCGGGGGTTTTTTTTTTGGAATTTTTTAATTTCCCCGGGAAAAAAGGGGGAAAAATTGGCAAACCCTTTAAAAATTACCCCAAAAAAAAAAAAAAATTTTTTTTTTTGGGGGGGGAAAAAAAAAAAAAAAACCAAAAAACCCCAAAAACCCCCCAAAAAAACCCCCCCCCCCCCCAAAAAAACCCCCCCCACCACACACACCCCCCCCCCCCCCCCGGGGGGAAAAAAAAAAAAAGCACCCTTTAAAAAAAAAAAAAAAACCCCCCCAAAAAAAACCCCAAAGGGGTTGGGGAAGGGGGGCCCCCGAAAAAAAAAGGGGGGGTTTTTTGGGGGTTTGGGGTTTTTTTTTTGGGGGTTTTCCCAAAAAAAGGGGTTTTTCCCCTTTTTTGGGGGGGTCCCTTGGGTTTTTGGGGGCGAAGCCTTTTGGGGGGGTTTTTTTTTTTAAAATTCCCCTTTTTGGGTTTTGGAATTTTTTTGGGGGGTTAGCCCAAAAGGGGGGAAAGGAAACCCTTTTAAATTTTAAAAAAAAAAACCTTCCTGGGCCCCCAAAGGGGGTTTTTGGGGGGGGGCCCCCCCCCGGGGGGCATTTCCCCAAAAAAAAAAAAACCCCCCCCGGGGGGGTTTTTCCCCCAAAAACCCCCCAAAAAAATTTTTTTTTCGGGGGGGGGGGAATTTTTTTTTAAAAAAAAGGGGTTTTTTTTTGGGGGGGGGGGGGGGGGAAAACCCCCCCCGGGGCCCCCCTTTTGGGGTTTTTTTTTTTGGGGGGGGGGGGGCTTCCCTTTTAAAAAATTTTAAAATTTTGGGGGGTTTCCCCTTCCCCGGTTTGGGGCCCCCCCCTTTTTTTGGGGGGAAAAAAGGGGGCCCCCCTTTTTGGGTTTTTCCCCCCTTTTTTTTTTTTTTCCCGGGGGTTTTTTTTTTAAATTTTGGGGCCCCCTTTAAAAGGGGGGGCCCCTTTTTGGTTTTGGGGGAAACCCCCCCCCCCTTTTTTGGGGTTTTAAAAGGGGCCCCTTTTTTTTCCCCTGGGGAAGGGGGGAACCCTGTTGGGGGCCTTCCCAAAAAACCCCCCCCTTTTTTTTAAAATTTTGGGGTTTTTTTAAAATTTGGCCCTTTCCCTTTTTGGGGGAAACCCCGGGGGGGGGGGGCATTTGGGGGGCCCCCCCCTTTCCCCGGGGGTTTTTTTTCCCCCCGGGGGGGGTTTTCCCCCCCCCCCCCCCCCCCCCCCCCCCCCCCCCCCCTTTTTCCCCGGGGGTTTTTTTTGGGGGGGGTTAACCCGGGGGGGGCCCCCCCCCCTTTTTTTTGGGGGGGGTTTTTTTTAAAAAAGGGGGGGGGGGAAACCCCCCAAACCCGGAAAAAAAGGGAAAATTATTTTAAAAAAACCCCGGGTTTTTTCCCCCCCCGCCCCCCCCAAAAAAAAAAGGGGGGTTTTTTTTGGGGGGTTTTTTTGGGGGGGTTTGGGGTGGGGGGGGTTTTTTTTTGGGGGGGGGGCCAAAAAAGGGGGGGTTTTTTTTAAAAGGGGAAAAATTTTTTTTTGGGGGGGGTTTTTTTTTTTTGGGGGGGGGGAAAAAAAAATTTTTTTTTTTTTTCCCCGGGGGGAAAATAAAAAGGGGGGAAAAAATTTTTTTTTAAAATTTTCCCCAAAAAAAAAACCCCCCAAAATTAAAAGGGGGCCCAAAAAAAAAAAAACCCCCAAAATTTTTTTAAAAGGAAAAAAAAAAAAAACCCTTTTTAAAAAAAAACCCCCAAAAAAAAAAAAAAGAAAGAAACCCCCCAAAAAAGAAAAGGGGGGGGGTTTGGGGGGTTTTTTTTTAAAAAAAAAAAAAAAAAAAAAAAAAAAAAATTTTTTTTATTTTTAAAAAAAAGGGAAAAAAGGGCCCAAACCCCAACCCCCCCAAAAATTGGTTTTTTTTTTTTTTCAAGGGCCCCCCCCCCCTTTTTAAAAAAAAAAAAAGGGGGGGGCCCAAAAAAAAAGAAGGAAAAAAAAAAAAAAGGGGGGGGGGGGCCCCCGGGTTTTGGGGTTTTTAAAAATTTTTTTTTGGGGGGGTTTTTTTCCCCCCCCCCCAAACCCCCGCAAAAAAAAAAAAAGGGGGTTTTAAAAAAAACGGTTTTAAAAGGGTTTTTTTTTTTAAAACCCCAAAAACCAGGGGAATTTCCCGGGAAAAAAAACCCTTTTTCCCCCCCGAAAAAATTTAAAAAAAAACCCTTTTTTTTTTAAAAAAAAATTTTTTAAAAAAAATTTTTAAACCCCCTTTAATTTTTTTTTGGGTTTTTTAAAAAAAAAAAATTTTTTTTTGGCGGAAAAAAAATTAGGGGGCCCCCCCTTTTTTTTTTGGGTTTTTTTTTTTACCCCCTTTCCCCTTTTTCCCCCCCCCTTTTTTTTTTGGGGGGGGTTTTTTTTTGGTTTTTTTTTTTCCTTTTTTTTTTTGTTTGGGGCCCGGGGAAAAAGGGGGGGGGTTTTTTTTTTTGTGGGGAAAAAAAGGGGAAAATTTTAGGGGGTTTTTTTTAAAAAATTTTTTTCCCCCCCCCCTTTTTTTTTTCTTTTTTTTTTTAAAAAAACCCTTTTAAATTTGGGGGTTTTTTTTCCCTTTTTTTTTTCCCTTTTTTTAAAAAAAATTTTTTAACCAAATTTTTAAATTTGGAAAAAAGGGGGGAAAACCCCCCAAAAAAAGGGGGGAAAAAAAAAAAAAAAAAAAATTTTTTTTTTGGGGGGGCCCCCCCTTTTTTAAAAAAAGGGCCAAATTGGGAAACGAAAGGGGGGGACCGGGGGGTTTTTTTTGGGGGGGGGGGGGGTAAAGGGAAAAAATTTTTGGGGGTTTTGGGGGAAAATTTTTGGGGGGGGAAAAAAAAAAAAAAAAAGGGGGGGGCCCGGGGTTTTCCCCCTTTTTTAAGGGTTGGGAAAAATTTTTTTTTTTAAAATTTAATTTTTTTCTTTTTTTAAAATTTTTTAAAATTTTTTTTTTTTTTTCCCCCAAAAAAAAAAAAATTTTTTTTTGGAAAAAATTTTTTTGGGGGGGGGGCCAAAATTTTTTTTGCCAAAAATTTAAATTTTTCCCCCCTTTTTTTTTTTTTTTTTTTTTTTTTTCCCTAAAAATTTTTTTTTTAAATTTTTTTTTTGGGGCCCCCAAAAAAAATTTTTTTTTTTTAAAAATTTTTTAAAAGGGCCTTTTTTTTTTTTTGGAAAAATTTTTTTTAAAAAACCCCCAAAAATTTTTTTAAAAAAAAAAATTTTTTTTAAAAAAAAAATTTTTTCCCCCTTTAAAAAAATTTTTGGGGGTTTTTAAAATTTTTGGGGGGGTTTTTTTTCCCCCCCTTTTCTTTTTAAAATTTTGGAAAAAAATTTTTCCTTTCCCAAATTTTTTTTTTTAAAAAAAAAAAAATTTTTTTTTTTTTTTTAAAAAAAAAATCCCCTTTGGGGGGGAAAAAGGGGGGGGTTTTTTTAAAAAATTTTTGGGCCCCCCCCAAAAACCCGGGGGGGAAAAAAAAACCCCCAAAAGGTTTTTTTTGTTCAAATTTTTTTTTTTTTTCCCCGGGTTTTTTTTGGAATTTAAAAAATTTTTTTTCCCCTTTTTTTGGAAATTTTGGAACCCCAAAAAAAGGAAAGGGGGGGGTTTAAAAATTGAAAATTTTTTAAAAAAAAGGGGGGGGAAAAAAAAATTTTTTTAAAAAAAACCCCAAAACCCCCCCCAAAAAAATTTTTCCCCCCCCCCCCGGGGGGTTTTTTTTTTTGGGAAAACCCCCCCCTTTTTTTTTTTTGGGGGGAAAAAGGGGTTTTCCCCCCAAAAAAAAAAAAAAAAAACCCCCCCCGGCCCCCGGGGGGGGGTTTAAATTAAAATTTTTTTTTAAAAAAGGGGGGGTTTTTTTAAATCCCTTTCTCACCCACTTTTCCCATCTGTGTCGTGAATGTTCTAATCAATGATTATTTTCTCCACAGGTTATCCAATTTGCAATGAATCATATTTGTGCAATAGAAGTTGGTAAGTGAGATGATCTTCTCTGACAAAATAATGGAGTAAAGATTAATTGTAGTAAATTATCAAGTAAAGAACGAACCTCATAAGTTTTTTTCTTCATTGATACTATTTCTATTTAAAACAAAGAGACTTCAAGAGTGTGTACAGAAGCTAGCTAAGATAGTGCGTGCTATTGTAAAGGGGTTGGATGGGTGTGTGTGAAGAACAAGAGCAGACGTACAGTCGTGAAAGATTTCTGAGAAACTGTCCGTCTGTCCTCCAGGTTTTTTATTATTTTTTTTTTTTTTTTTGTCTTCAACATCTATCACCCACGATCATCATCACGTAACCTCATCAACCACGTCCTGCAAATCGTGAAGGAGGGGGGCTGGGCATCAAATCCGTAATCTACAACGACCACGCCAACAACGACGCAAGAGAACAAGAGCTAAGTCTACATCATCGTTATTCGTGAAGCATCTACACCCCTCACCCCTCTAGTCTGAACTTTTTCCTAGTTTCTTCTTCCCATTGGAACTCTTATGACTGTTTGTTTTGAGCGTCGTTCTTCATGCACATCGTTGTCACACATCATCAGCTGTGCAGGGGGCGATCTGTGAGTACATCCTAGAATTCCTGACATAACCTATGCAATTGTTCTGTCTGAGCGAGGAAAGGTTGGACCACAACAAACGTCCTGCCACGACTCTTCCTCGACGAGAGGAAACAGTATCCTCATTCGCCACACTCGGCGACGACAGGGGTGTATCCTGTCTGGCACTGAGTTCGCCGCACGTATGCTTTCAGGAGGTTAGCGTGATACAAACGTTCCTTCCCTCGCACTTGTTTACGGTAATCCCAATCACCCACGCGACTGCAGACCACGAAAGGGCCCTGCCAAGCAAGCTGTAGCTTGTTCTTCTTTTGGGGAAGGAGAAGCAATACTTCATCACCCAGCTCGAACCAACGCTCAACGCTGCGCTTGTCATACAAAGCCTGTATGGGCAGATCCGTAGACACAGATTGACTGCGTCTGTCTGCAAATGTGATGATATTCCCTATGAGAAGGGAATATAGAGGTCGCTCCACCGCGATGGCCCATACTTCTCCACGGAAGTAGGGGGTGGAGATGGGAATAAGTACAGAAGGACGGGTGGAGGTAAAAAACAGCCTCCAACCCACTGACTGGCGCCCTGCTGAGCCTCAGGGGGAACCAAATCCTGGTCCACAAAGAGCGTTGATGCTCCCGAATCCCTGATGGAGTCGACCAAGAAAGAACCAACAACAGAAAGAAACACTGGACACTCCGTACCACCAGAAGCCAATTAGTCCCATGACTACCGGCAGCTTTAGGGCAATCCTTCCTTATGTGGCCGGGACGACCACAAAGAAAACACAGTCGGGGTGCTGAGGTCCCCGATGAACTGCCTGCCTTGTTCGACCCGCTAGCAGTCATCGGAGCCTTACTGCCACCAATTCCTTTGAGGGTCTTTCTGTCCGTATCTGGGCGATGCCCATAAGCTCTACGGGCTTCAGCAAACACCCCAGCAGTACGAATCGCAGCCGCGAAATCCTTTGGTGCTGTCTCGCCTATACGGATCCTCAACTCTGGGGACACAGTGTTGGTAAGCTGTTCATTGAGGATCAGATCCTCAAGCTCCAGCTTGGCCAACTGACGCCAATAGCCTAGCGTTTTGCGCAGCCTATCTCCAAACTGCACGAAGGTCTCGTCGTTCTTTCTCATGGATCTGAACTTCCTCCTGTACGTTTCTGGGGTAAGATGGAAACGTTTACGCAGAGCCAACTGCATGTCTGCATAAGACGCGCCTTCATTCAGAGTAAGCACACACTCCCTGGCAGCACCTGATAGTCCAGATAAAAAGGTCCATGGCCTTATGTTTCTCGGACAATTGCTACGCACTAGCTACCTTGTCAAAGTGCTCCAAGAACATAATGTCCTCACTGGGTTTGAACTCTGGAAGCTTTAATTTTGGGCTTCTAACTCCATCATTTGCCTGTCGATTAACCCTCTGATTTACAGATGCGGGAGTCCGCGAAAGAAATTGTTCCATCTCTTCCCTACGTTGTGCTGCTTCCTCACGACAGAGGGCTAACTCCTGCTGATAACGCTCTTCAGTCTTGATCAGCTCTTCCTTACGAAGGGTTTCCTGTCTGGCAGCCTCTTCCCTCGCAGAGTTTCCTGTCTGGCAGTCTCCTCTCTGCACAGATCTTCCTGTCTGGCAGTCTCCTCTCTGCGCAGATCTTCCTGTCTGGCAGTCTCCTCTCTGCGCAGATCTTCCTGTCTGGCAGTCTCCTCTCTGCGCAGATCTTCCTGTCTGGCAGTCTCCTCTCTGCGCAGATCTTCCTGTCTGGCAGTCTTCTCTCTCCACAGATCTTCCTGTCTGGCAGTCTCCTCTCTCCACAGAGCTTCCATCCTATCTAACTCTTCCCGATGGAGGGTAGTATCCTCTGGTCGCTGTCGCTCCAGAAACATCAGGACGGAGGCGAAATCCTGAGCAGGAGTCACCACTCTCGACACGGGAGGAGGACCCGTTTGCCCCATCCCTTGGGTCTCGACCTTCCCATGAGGAAAGTCCCCCGGGGCATACTCCTTGTGAGGGGAAGCATGGAGAGGAGAGGGTTCCGGCATCCACGACCCAGCAGAAGCCCACAGTTGCCTAACCATACTCTGACGCATCCGAGTGGACGTGTCAGGTGGGGTCTCAGCAGAGAGATCCCCTAGCGAAGAAGTAGCGAAAGTACTCGCAGGATTATCGGCTACAACACTGGAGTAGGTATAAGTCTCAGTAGTCAAAGTACTGGTACTAACAGTAGGGACTATATTTTGAAGACCTTTTGAAGACACACACGCACACACAACACACACACACACACACACACCACACACACACACACACACATACACACATACACTAACATACACACGCACGCGCGCGCGCCACACACACACACACACACACACACACACACACACACACACACACACGCACAGTGCACGCAAAGAGAGAGAGAGTGAGAGAGAGAGAGAGAGAGAGAGAGACAGACAGACAGACAGACAGACAGACAGACAGACAGACAGAGGCAAAGACATAAAGAGGGAGGAGAGAGAGAGGGGGGGGGGGAGAGAAAGAGACAGACAGACAGACTGAGACAGAGAAAGGGTGAGAGCTGTAACATGGAGCTGTAATATGACCACAATCATAAAGAAGAAAAAACAAACATGAAAACCCTCACACAGACAGAAGCATTAATAGCAAAAGCATGGACCTTGTTGTCAAATCGAGGATTGTCTGTTGCGGACAAAGTGTCGCAACTGCACAAAGTGTCGTATGCGACACTTCGTGCAAAAGTGCGACATTTGGCTGAGAAGATTGCGACAGTTTGTGCCGGGAAAGCCCCTTATTGTGCTAGGGAATAATATGACCGACCAAAACACTGGCTAAGTTCCAAAGCATTTCGGCCAGATGGTCGTACACTTTGCGGTGTTCCCCCGGGTACATCTTGGGTTCATCATCGACTGATAAACAGTGAAGGTCAAAACGACGGGAATGGTCTGAAAGCTGAGAACGAAGTAGTAGAAATTGTAGTGCAGAAGAAGACCAAGTTGGGAAGGAAAATGTAATAGCAGCACTTGTAGTTGGTTTTAACAAATAATATTAAAAGAGAAAATTTTTGCTGTTTGTTTCAAACAGTTCTAATACTTAGGTTAATGTGTGTGTGTGTGTGTGTGTTTTGTGGAGTGTGTGTGTGTGTGTGTGTGGGGTGTGGGGGTGGGGGTGGTGGGGTGTGTGTTGTCTTTTCGTTGTGGTTTTTGTTGTGTTGGTTTCTTGTTGTTTTGGTGGTTTGGTGTGTGTTCATTTTTTGTTGTTTTATTGTACGTTTCTTTTTTAAAATGTTCACCAAATAAAAAAAACATAAAACCTTTTCAATTCATTATCCCTTTTTTTTTGTTCATGAATGTTTGGCAGCATGTACAAACAGAAACAACCAAAAGCAGGAAAAATTATGTTGCAGTTGTAATGGGTAGTAGTAGTAGTTACTACTGAAAATTATTGATGATGTTAACAGCTTTTAATGAAGATTTAAAATTTTCCCCGGTTTTTTTTTTGTTTTTTGGGTTTTTTGTTTTTTTTTTGGTTTTTTGGGTTTTATTTTCTTTTGGTTTTTTAATAAATGGGATCAATTTTCTATGTCATGAAAACAGTAGTTTTTTTGGTTTGCATTTTGGCGAAAAATAAAAGCAGTAAAAAGGGGTTACGGTTCAAAAAATTTGGGGGGACCAAAACATTCCCCTTTTCTTGTTCTTTAAATAAATTAATTTGTATATTACTGATACAAAGTAACTTGAAAACAAATGGGGAAACCAATCAAATCAAAAAAACCAAACGATGGGGTTTGCCTTAAAAAAAAAATTGAAGTAGGATCCCCGTGCCCGGGGGGAAAAGAGCGCTTTGGGGGCCGTGTGTAAAGCGATATCTTCAAAAAAACGTTACCAGAAATTTTTATCTTCTGAAAAATACTATAATTTCTTTAAGATAGTAGTAATATACAAAAATTAGGGAAAATGATAGTGTGCTTAAGAGATGTAGACTAGTAACGATTCAGATGTTAGTAGCTTGGTTGGGGACTATCTAAATGAAATTTATCCCTGTGTGAAAATTTTTGGGCCCTTTTTTCTTAGTGTAGCGGAAAGGGGTTAAAATTTATAATCTTGCGTTTTTTTTGTTAAGAAAAAATTTTTCCCCTTTTTTCCCCAAAAGATTTTTTCCTTCCTTTTTCTCTCTCCTCTCTCTTTTTCTCCCCACACAAAACCCCAAAAACACACCAAAAACCACACACACAACCCCACACAAAACCCCCCACACACCCCAAAACACACACAAAGTAACCAACCCAAGAAAGGCATGTTAGGGACACAGTAAAGATATTGGACCCCGTGGCCACCAGCCCAGGTAGAATAAAAAGAAAAAAACAATTTAACTTACGAAATTTGAAAGCTAATTTTTAATTTTCAAAACTTGATAAAAAAACGAGCAAAAATTTTATTCATAAAATTTTCCCGGAAGCAGAAAATTTTTAAAACCTTTGAGAATTTTGAGTAGGTGGGGGGAATATTTTGTTCTTTAATTTTTCAGTACGCTGCAGTTTGAACAGAAAATGAAATTCATAATCCAGCTGAACGTTGCCCTTAAAGGGGGAACGTAAGTCCATGGAAATATTTGGGGAATTTGCCCGAAATTTTTTTTTAGTTGTTTTTATCCCGTGAAAAACCCAAATCTGAATCGCATGAAAAATTTTCCCTAATGCCCCTTTTTTCTGATGCATTTAAAAATAAAGTTTAATTTAAACCCACTCGGGGGTTTAAACGTTTTTTATATAGAAATATTTTGTCATGTTCCTTTGGGGGGCCTACTGCCCATCCTTGTTTCCCAAAAAATCAGTTAAAAAGTTCCTTTAAAAGTTTAAGGGCCCAAAAAACATTTTCCACTTTCCATTAAGCCACAATTAAACCCAAAACCCCTTACTCGGGAAGCAGTTTTCAGATATTTTTTTATTTCGCAGCACCCTTTTTTTTTTTTTTTTTTTTCCTGTCTAGATTTACAAGCATATTGTAAGCCCTTTTTTGTGCAGTCTTTTAAATTTTTCATTCCTTTTTGAGGCGGATCCAAAAATTTGGAAGCCCTTTTGGGTTTTTTCGTCTTTACTTATTTTGGTTTTCTACCGTGTTTCCCCCAACACCGGGGGTATTTGGGGTTCTGGGCGCAAATTTTAAAAAACTTTTTTTTAAAGCAAAAAGTTTTGAGCCTTTTTTTTAAAATACATTTGGGTCTAAATTCCCCCCAGATTTTCAGATCCGTTGAAGTTAGATAGGTTTTATTTTGGGGCCCTCAAAACAATTTAAAAAAAATTTTAAAGGGGGGAAACATTTCCCTAATTCCCAAAAAAATTTTAAAAATTTTCCCCCCAAAAACCGTTTTTGCCTTTTTTGTTGTTTTTGCATGGGAAATGAGAAAATTTTAAAAAAAGTAGTCAGCCTTCGCCCCAAATATTTGTACGAGTTTCCCCACTTCCATTTCGATTTACCCCTAAAAACCTTTTTTCATGGCGGATAATTAAACCCCCATTTCTAAAAACACCACAATATTTTGGGTTTTCCAGGGTTTAAACCCAAAAAAGGCCAAAGCGGTCCCGGTTTTTTTCCTAGTAAATTTTTGTAATTGGAAATTGGGGGAGGGCCCTTTTTTGGTTTTATTTAAAAGCAAAAAACAACATCGTCCCGGGAAAAAAAAATAAATTTAATAGTTCAAAAAACGTCAGGGTGTAGTGAAAACCGTGTTTTTCCCTTTGGATTATGTCAAGTGATAGTTCCAAAATTTTTCATGATTTTAGAATTAAAAGAGGACATGAATTTTTACCTTGTTTTTTAAAAACCTTTTAGGGGAGAAAAAGAAATCAGTCAGAACCCTGCACCCCTTAAAACCCCAAACTAAGCACCCCCTTTTACCACCTTGTACATTTCTTTTTAAAAGCATTAAATTTTACCCCATATTCCCGTTCTTCTAAAAAGATTTGGCCCCTAAACTTAGCATGGAAAAAGAGAAACGAACCTTCCTAAAAACAATGAAAGGACGTAAAGGGTTTTTTTTTTTACTTCCCAGATGTTTTTGAATAGCAGCAAAAAGTTTTAAAGGGCAGGCAATAGTGCAAGGGTCCTTTTTTTTAAATTTTGGGGTTTTTTTCCCCGCCAATGATTCCTTTTTCTTCAATCCCAATTTTGCCCAGGCGTTTTTTTTTAAAATTTTAGCTGTATAAAATTTTCTTTAAAACAATTTTTTTAAAAAGAGAAACCCCCTGTAATTTTTTGGGTCCTTGGGATTTACGGGTTTTTACGGGTTTTGAAGTAAAAAAAATTAAAAATTAAAAATCTTCTAAATAAGGCCCGTTTCCCTGTTTACGAATAAATGAATACCCCAGGAATTAGTCCCTTTGGACCCCCTGCCCTTTTTTTTTCCCTTTTAAAAAGTTTGATTGAAACGATATTTCTTCGCCGGTAAAAACGAAATTTAAAAACTATTTATTTCTGATGTTCCCAAAATTATTTTTTCTCCCCACAAAACAATCGATGGTTGTGGGCTTTTTAATGTTGCTTTCCAAAAAAAATTCGCAAAAATTTCCCCAAAATCTTCCTTTCGAAAAGTCCCCCCAAAGAATTTTTTTGCTTTGTCTGGGCATTTTTCAGAGTAGCCCAAAAAAAAATTTGAGTCGTTGGTAGCAATTTAATAATTTGGGCTCTAAGACCCCAGTTTTTTAAAGGGATATCGGCTTAGTTTTTTAGTTTAAAATTTCGTTTGAATTTCTTCTTTGGGTTCCCAAAGGGGGGGGGTCAGTTTTAAAATTGCTTTTGGAATTTTGGGTTTAAATTTTTGAAAGAATTTTGGGAACTTTACGGGAGGCTTTTTGTTGTCGTGCAAATCTTTGGGGGCCAAACCTTTTCATGCGTTTTGGGGAAGCTACCAAATTTCAGTTGTTTTAACATTTTAAATTTTGAAGCCAATGTTTAAAAATATAAAAGAACACAGAAATTGGGGGCACAAAAAACATATACACTTACCCCTTTTCATTTGGTTTTGGGTTCCCCCCAAAGCAATTTTTGGAATTTGGGGTTTTTTTAGACCGTTTTTTAAAACATATCATAGTGTCAGGAAATTTCCCAAAAAAGTTTTTTGTACCATAAAACCCCGTTTTTTTCTCTCTATCTGTTCATCACCATTGAAACGAGAGGAGACAGAGAGAGAGGAGAAGGGAGGGGAAGGGGCGGAGAGAAAAGAGGAGAGAAAAGAAGAGAGGGCAGGGCAGACGAAAAGACAGAAAAGACAGAAGGGCAGGGCATACAGATGGACAGACAAAGGACAGAGAGACAGACATACAAAGGACAGACAACCCGATGCACAGACACGGTTACAGACCGGGCAAGAGGGCAGAGAGAGAAAGAGACAAAGGGCAGTTGAAAAAACAGACAGACGACGGAAGGGACAGGCCAAATATACAGACACGCAAAACAGACAGGAGACAGACAGAGACAGGGAAAAAAGACATTACCCGACCCAAAAAACAGGACAGACAGAAGACGGGTGAAACATATAACACCGGGGGACCAAGCCCCAGGAGCAGGGGAGAAAAACAGAGCAGATAGACAGGGCAGACGGACTGACAATAGATACACGTTTAGTTTTAGTTTCAGTTTCAAACAAGGAGGGGTCACTGGTGCGGGCTTGTCCCTATTCCCCTACCCACAAACCGCTAAGTTTTGAGACCCCCTAAGCATGGATAAAATGAATTAACAAAAAAGAAAAGACAAATTTAAAAAAGGGGCTCGTGGCCCACGACTCAGGGATTTTGACCCCGGGGATTTAAACCCCAAATCCTTTTCAACCTTTAGTTCCTACCTTTAAAAAATTTTTTTTTTTTTGTTTTTGTTTTTTTTTTTTTTTTTTTTTTTTAATAAAAACCCCCCGGGGGAAAAAAGGGGCAGGAAAAAAGGGGGAAAAAAAAAAAAAAAAAAGGGGGGGTTTTTTAAAAAAAGGGGGGGCCCCCCCCAAAAGGGGGAAAAAAAGGGACAAAAAAAAAAGGGGGGGGAAAACCCTTTTAAAAAACCCGGGAAAAAAAAAAAAAAAAAAAAAAAGGGGGGAAAAAAAGGGAAAAGACTTTTTTAAAAAACCCCCCCCCGGGGGGGGGGAAAAAAAAAAACCCCCCCCCAAAAAAGGGGGGGTTTAAAAGGGCGGGGTTTTTTTTAAAAAAAAAAAATTAAAAAAAAAGGGCCCCCCTTTTTAAAACCGCCCCCCTTTTTTTTAAAAAAAACCCCCTTTAAAATTTTTGGGGAAACTTTTTTTTTTTAATCTTTTTTTAAAAAATTTTAAAAAAAAAAAATTTTTTTTTTTTTTTAAATTTTTTTTAATTTTTAATTTTTTTTTAAAATTTTTTCCCTTTTAAAATTTTTTTAAAATTTTTAAAAATTTATTTTTTTTAAAATTTTTTTAATTTTTTTTTTTAAAAATTTTAAAAAAAACAAAAAACCCCTTTTCCCCAAAACCCCTTTAAAAAAAAAAAAAATTTTTTTTCCCCCAACCTTTTAATATAAAAATTTAAAAAAAAATTTTTTTAATTTTCCTTTAAATTTTTTTAAAAAAAAAATTTTTTTTCCCCATTTAAAAAAGTTTTTTTTTCCCAAAAACCCCTTCAAAAAAAATTTAAAAAAAAACCCCCCCAAAAAAAAAACCCCCCTCCCCCCCCCAAAAATTTTTTTTTCCCAACCCTCCCTCCCCAAAAACCCCCAAACAAAAACCCCCCCTTCCCCCCTTTTTTTAAATTCCCACCCCCCCCCCCCCTTTTTCCCCCAAAAATTTAAAAAATTCCCCAACCCCCCAAAAATTTTTTTTTTTTTCCCCCCCCCCTTTTTCCCCCCCCCTTTCCCCCCCCCCCTTTAAAAACCCCCTTCCCCCCCCCCCCCCCCCCCCCCCTTTTAAAAACCCCCCTTTTTCCTCCCCTTTTTTTTTTCCCCCCCCCAAACCCTTTTTTCCCCCCCAAAATTTTTTTTCCCCCTCCCCCAAACCCCCCCCCCCCCCCCTTTTTTTTCCCCCCCCCCCCTTTTTCCCCCCCCTTTTTTTTCCCCCCCCCCCCCCCCCCCCAACCCCCCCCCCCCCCCCCCCCCCAAAACCCCCCCCCCAAATTCCCCCCCCCCCCCCCCCCCCCCCCCCCC
>JAMYXO010000235.1:40000-60319 GCA_033310375.1 Conus canariensis | reverse complement strand
GTGTTGTGCTGTGCTGTTCTATACTGTGCTCTGCTAATCTACGCTTTGCTTTGCTGTGCTGGGCTGTGCTGTGCTGGGCTGTTCTATACTATGCTATACTGTGCTGTGCTGTTCTATGCTATGTTGTGCTGTTGTATGATGTGCTGTGCTGTGCTGTGCTGTGCTGTTCTGTGCTGTTCTGTTCAATGTAGTGCTGTGTTGTGCTGTGCTGTTCTATGCTGTGCTCTGCTGATCTACGCTTTGCTTTGCTGTGCTGTGCTGTGCTGTACTGTGCTGGGCTGTTCTATACTGTGCTATACTGTGCTGTGCTGTTCTATGCTATGTTGTGCTGTTGTATGATGTGCTGTGTCTGTTCTTGTTATGATGTGCCTGTGCTGCTGTTCTATGCTATGCTATACTGTGCTGTGTGTTCATGGCTGTGCTGTGCTGTTTCTATGCTGTCTGTGCTGTTCTATACTATGCTATACTGTGCTGTTCTATGCTGTGCTGTGCTGTGTCTATGCTTATGATGTTGCTGTGCTGTCCAAAGCTGTGCTGTCTCTATGCTATACTGTGCTGTGTGTCTATGCTATGCTGTGCTATTCTCTGCTATGCTGTGCTATGCTGTTCTATGCTGTGCTGTACTGTGCTGTTCTATGCTATGCTGTGCTATTCCATGCAAATTTGTGCTGCTCTATGCTATGTTGTGCTGTTCTATGGTATGCTGTGCTGTTCTATGCTATGCTGTGCTGTTCTATACTATGCGGTGCTGTTGTATGCTCTGATGTGCTGTTCTATGATGTGCTGTGCTGTTTTATGTTATGCTGTGCTGTTCTGTACTATGCTGTGCTGTTCTATGCTATGCTGTGCTGTGCTGTGCTGTTGTATGCCCTGCTGTGCTGTTCTATGATGTGCTGTGCTGTTCTATGCTATGCTGTGCTGTTCTTTGCTATGCTGTGCTGGTCTGTGCTGTGCCGTGCCGTTCTCTGTTATGTTATGCTGTGCTGTTCTATGTTATGCTGTGCTGTTCTCTGTTATGTTATGCTGTGCTGTTATATGTTATTCTGTACTGTTCTCTGTTATGTTATGCTGTGCTGTTCTATGTTATGCTGTGCTATTCTATGTTATGCTGTGCTGTTCTATGCTGTGCTGTGCTGTTCCATGCTATGCTGTGCTGTTCTCTGTTATGCTGTGCTGTGCTGTTCTATATTATTCTGTGCTGTTCTCTGTTATGCTGTGCTGTGCTGTTCTATGTTATTCTGGGCTGTGCTGTGCTGTTCTATGTTATGCTGTGCTGTTCTCTGCTATGCTGTGCTGTGCTGTTCTATGTTATTCTGTGCTGTTCTCTGTTATGCTGTGCTGTGCTGTTCTATGTTATTCTGGGCTGTGCTGTGCTGTTCTATGTTATGCTGTGCTGTTCTCTGCTATGCTGTGCTGTGCTGTTCTATGTTATTCTGTGCTGTTCTCTGTTATGCTGTGCTGTGCTGTTCTATGTTATTCTGGGCTGTGCTGTGCTGTTCTATGTTATGCTGTGCTGTTCTCTGCTATGCTGTGCTGTGCTGTTCTATGTTATTCTGTGCTGTTCTCTGTTATGCTGTGCTGTACTATTCTATATTATGCTGTGCTGTTCTCTGTTATGCTGTGCTGTGTTGTTGTATGTTATTCTGTGCTGTTCTCTGTTATGCTGTGCTGTGCTGTTGTATGTTATTCTGTGCTGTTCTCTGTTATGCTGTGCTGTGCTGTTGTATGTTATTCTGTGCTGTTCTCTGTTACGCTGTGCTGTGCTGTTCTATGTTATTCTGTGCTGTGCTGCTCTATGTTATGCTGTGCTGTGATGTTCTATGGTATGATGTGCTGTGCTGTTCTATGTTATGCTGTGCTGCTCTCTGTTATGCTGTGCTGTGCTGTTCTCTGTTATGCTGTGCTGTGCTGTTCTATGCTATGCTGTGCTGTGTTGTGCTGTTCTATGTTATGCTGTGCTGTGCTGTTCTGTGTTATGTTGTGCTGTGTTGTGCTGTTCTTTGTTATGCTGTGCTGTTCTATGTTATGCTGTGCTGTGCTGTTCTATGTTATGCTGTGCTGTGTTGTGCTGTTCTATGTTATGCTGTGCTGTTTTCTGCTGTTCTATGCTATGCTGTGCTGTGTTGTGCTGTTCTATGTTATGCTGTGCTGTGCTGTTCTATGTTATGCTTGCTGTGTTGTGCTGTTCTATGTTATGCTGTGCTGTGTTGTGCTGTTCTATGTTATGCTGTGTTGTGCTGTCTATATTATGCTGTGCTGTGCTGCTCTATGCTGTGCTATTCTATGCTATGCTGTGCTGTGTTGTTCTATGCTGTGCTGTGCTATACTGTTCTATGCTATGCTGTGCTGTGTTATGCTGTTCTGTGCTGTTGTATGTTATGCTCTGCTGTGCTGTGCTCTGCTCTGCTGTGTTATGCTGTGCTGTTTATGTTAAGCTGTGCTGTGCTGTGTTACGCTGTGCTGTGCTGTTCTATGCTGTGCTGTGCTCTGCTCGGCTGTGTTATGCTGTGCTGTTCTATGCGTTGCTGTGCAGTGTTACGCTGTTGCTGTTCTGTGCTTTGCTGTGCTGTGTCAAGCTGTTGCTGTTGTATGCTATGCTGTGCTGTGGTATGCTGTGCCGTTCTATGCTATGCTATGCTGTATTATGCTGTGCTGTTCTATGCTATACTGCTGCTGGGCTATGCTATGCTATGCTGTGCTGTGCTGTGCTATGCTGTGTTGTGCTGTGCTATGCTGTGCTGTGCTTGCTGTGCTGTGCTATGCTGTGTTGTGCTGTGTTGTGCTGTGTTGTGCTATGCTGTTCTGTGCTATGCTGTGCTATGCTATGTTGTGCAATGCTATGCTGTGCTATGCTATGCTGTGCTGTGCTATGCTGAGCGGTGCTGCCCTAAGTTCTTTTTCCCTGCACTGCTCCCTGCTTTACTAGTACGTACTACACTGCCTTGCCTTGCCTTGTCTTACCTTGTCTTGCCTTGTCTTGTCTTACCTTGTCTTGCCGTGCCTTGCTTTGCCTTGCCTTGCCTTGCCTTGCCTTGCCCTACCCTGCCCTGCCCTGCCCTGCCTTGCCTTGTTTTGTCTTGCGCTGTGCTGTACTGCAGTCGCTGCTGTTGTGTGTGTTCAGGGGGACAGCGGCGGCCCTTCCACGTGCGGGCAGCACCTAGTGGGTGTGACGTCATGGGGTGTGGTGGGCTGTGTGCAAGGCTATCCCTCGGTCTACACCAAGCTGCTTTACTACAGGAGGTGGATCTTCAGAAACGACTTCTAATGATGTCCATCGGCCTTGGTTTTTTTGTGGGTTTTTTTTTTCAGTGATGACGTTTGTCATCACCAATGTGGATGCACCCTTGACGGAGAGTGTCTGCGTTGTCTAGTCTAGTTTAGTCTGCTTTCTTTTTCCGGAGACTTTCCCTGTAACGCTGTGTATGGATTTGAATGGGGAGGGCGGTGGGTGTGGCATTATCTAAACGTAAAAAAAAAGAGGTAACTGTTAAAGGATTTCAAACCACGGTGTTTAGATGCAGGTCTTCATACAGGGTCATTATTGAAGAATTTCTTTTCCCTTTTTTTGTTGCTCTCTCTCTCTCTCTCTCTCTCTCTCTCTCTCTCTCTCTCTTTTCTCTTTTCTCTCTCTCTCTCTTTTCTCTCTCTCTTATTCTCTCTCTCTCTCTCTCTCTCTCTCTCTCTCTCTCTCTCTCTCTCACCCCAGTCAAATCCCCACGGCCATCCTCTGCCGGCCATAGGTCACCCCCAGTCCGCCATCCTACTTCCTATGCCTCTGGCCCTCCACCCTCCAGTTCCGCCCGTTACCCTCCACCCTACACTTCCACCCGTCCCCCTCCACCCTCCACTTCCACCCATCCTCCTCCACCCTCTACTTCCACCCGTCCCCCTTCCCCTTCCACTTCCACCCGCCCCCCTCCACCCTCCACTTCCACCGCCCCCTCCCCCTCCACTTCCACCCGTCCCCCTTCCCCTTCCACTTCCACCCGCCCCCCTCCACCCTCCACTTCCACCCGCCCCCCTCCCGCCTCCACTTCCACCCGTCCCCCTTCCCCTTCCACTTCCACCCGCCCCCCTCCACCCTCCACTTCCACCCGCCCCCCTCCCCCCTCCACTTCCACCCGTCCCCCTTCCCCTTCCACTTCCACCCGCCCCCCTCCACCCTCCACTTCCACCCGCCCCCCTCCCGCCTCCACTTCCACCCGTCCCCCTTCCCCTTCCACTTCCACCCGCCCCCTTCCACCCTCCACTTCCACCCGCCCCCCTCCCCCCTCCACTTCCACCCGTCCCCCTTCCTCTTCCAATTCCACCCACCCCCCTCCTCCTTTCTCTCCCACCCATCCCATTACCCCTGTCTCTTCCACCCATCACCCTCCACCTTCCGCGCCCACCCGTCACCCCCACCTTCCTCTTCCACCCGTCACCTGCCTCCTTCCAGTCACATCCCTTCCTCTCTTCCACTTACCTCCACCCATTCCACTCTGCCTTCCACTTCCACCTGTTCTCCTTCATTTTCCATTTCCAACCGTTCACCTGCTTCCTTGACTTCTACCCATCCCCCTCCACCTTCCACAACCACCTTTCCCCCTCCGCTGTCTGTTTCTACCCAAACCTGGTCGTCTTCTTCTCGTCCCCCTCCCATGTACAACATGCAAGAATTCCCCACCCTGCTCAGGACAAGTACTCCCAGGAGTAGGACTACTGTTACATGTCCTAAACAAAATCAAAACCAAAGCAACCTGCTTGAGGCGTCCCCAGGCCGCCATGGTTGCAGTCCTGATTCTTCTCTAAGTGGGGATCCGTCGATTTCTGCAGCAACCGAGGATTGCATTGACCCGCACCTAGCAGGAGTAACTGACCCAACATCAGAGGGTCTACAGAACTTGCCATCACATTCACCAGACGTTCTTGATGACAGCATGACTCTATTAAAACAGAGGGTGTCCTTGGTAAACCCTCCGCACGACGTGGAAAACCAGTCCAAGGGTGTGACAGGTACAGTGACAGAGGGTCTCGCACTGGCGAGAGTCACAGAACCGGGGTGGTGGAGAACCCTAGGCCCTCTCCGTGGCAGGTGTCTATGGTCAGTGAAACCGAGGGCCAGTTCTCAGGCTCCGGTCCTTGTACTCGCAGTCGAGTACGAACCAGACAGACACAGCTCACAGAAAGATTTTTAAGGGCCCATCCAAGAGGTAGTCCTGGACGTAATAATGAACAAACCTGTGCTCCCCTGCTGCCCCCGTGTCCTTCTTACAATGAAGACACCTAGGATAACGGCCGTGCCCGTGTCAAGACTTGTCAGAAAAACAGTCTCTCCTTTCTGACTTACAATATTGAGGGTGTATCGTCAATTTATGACCCCGATGTAAATAATTATATATCTCAGTTTGATTTTGTTGTTTTGACGGAAACGTTCTCAAGAACATTTCCTTCTTTTCTCTTTTTGGATTACGAAGTTTTTCTTTCACCTGGAATTAGATTAACCGATGCTGTTACTGCACGTTTGTCAGGAGGGATCGTGTTTCTTGTAAGAAAGACATATGCCAAACTAGTCAAACAACTTACAGTGGAATACGACCATACTATTGTTCTCCACCTTAAAGCTCTAGATCTTGACGTTCTTTTAATTGGAATTTATTTGCCCCCTGCTAACAGTGTTTATTATGCAGATACCGAGATTGATAATGGGGTTTCCCTTCTTGAACAATGTCTGATGGATACTTTTGAACAAGCGGGTGATCTTCCAGTGATCATCCTCGGCGATTTAAATGCAAGAACTGGTCGGCTGAACGCACAAGAACTACCCGTATATTTAGGTGACTTGATGAATGAAAGTACCACCGGTGATGACTGCTTTTCTCGTGTATCAAAAGATTGCTCCACTAATGAATTTGGTCTTTATTTAATTACCATCTGTCAGAATTTTGAGTTGGTTATTCTAAATGGTTTTCTGCCTGGTGATAAAAGCGGGGATTACACTTATATCGCTCACAATGGTTCAAGTGTTATTGATTATTTTATTTCCTCCCAATCCTTAGTTCCACTGTGCCGTGAATTGAAAGTAACCCCACGGGTAGAATCAAAGCACATGCCTGTTGAATTTGTACTAATGCTTCCCAGTCCGAATCAGGAGACGGTTTCAAAAAGGTTAAAGGTAACCAAATTTAAAAAATATGCATGGGATCCAGCAAAAGAAGGTGATTTTATCAGTGCACTTCAGTCTGACGAGGTCAATTCAACCTTTAATGAAGCAATTGAATTGATTGATGTCAGTTTTGAGTGTGCACTGAAGAAACTAAGGTCTGTTTATGGCTGGTCAAATAATGAGTAAAGAAACTGTCACAGGTAACATCAAGCGCAGCCCATGGTTTGACTCTGAGTGCTATGTTAAACGCCGTCAGGTGAGACAAGCATTGAGAACGTACAGTCGGGTGAAAGTTAATAACAACCCCGATGCTGTTCAACTGAGACTTAACTATTCTATAATCAGAAACGAGTATAAAGACTTACTTCGAGACAAGCAGCAGTTATATAGACAACAAGTTTTAAATACACTTAACGAAAACGCCAAAGATTCTAAGCGGTTTTGGGGCACCGTAAGGTCTTTAAAAAGTAGTTCTCATGTACCAAACACAATATCCAATGAAGAATGGTTTCAGCATTTCAAACAAGTCTTTAATGATGAGCTGATTCCTTCTGGTCGTAATTCTCAGGAACTTCAAACTGAGTATTTTCCTGTTGCTGATAGTAACGTTGATGAATTGGATGTCTGTATAACTGAAGAGGAAATTCTTGATTCAGTTAAGGCTTTAAAATCAAATAAAGCACCAGGTCCAGACGGACTAATTGGGGAATTTTATAAGTATTGCACCCCCACTATTCTCTTTTTCCTTAAGAAATTTTTCAACAAACTCTTTGATTTTGGCATCTTCCCTTCTATGTGGTGCGAAGCTCTGATTCAGTTGCACAAAAAGGGTGATATAAACAACCCAGACAACTACAGAGGTATCTCTGTTTTAAACATTAGTTCAAAATTATATACTTACATATTAAACAAGCGTTTAACAAAATGGATTGAAGATTGTGATGTAATAAACGATGTGCAGGCTGGCTTTAGAAAGAATTATAGTACTACTGATCATATATTTACCCTTTTTTCTCTGGTACAAAAGCAACTCTCTAACCACAAGAAATTATACGTTGCTTTTATCGACTTTAAAAAGGCTAACGATTCGGTAGATAGAAACCAACTCTGGTCAATCTTAAGGAAAAAAAGGTGTAAAGGGTAAGATGTACAATGCACTTAAAAGCATATACACAGATGTCAAAGCTAGGGTTAAAGTGGGGGGAGATTTAACTGACACTTTTATGTGTCCCCGGGGTCTGAAGCAAGGAGAAATATGCAGTCCGGTTTTATTTTCGCTATTCATCAATGAGCTTGCTGAAGAAATAATTCAATACGGTAAACACGGTATTCCCTTATTACCAGACTTCATAGAGATACTAATTATGCTTTTTGCCGACGATGTTGCACTTGTAGCATCTACCGTCATTGGTCTCCAGCAGCAACTAAATGTTTTGTGTAGCACAGCGAAAAAACTCGATTTGATCGTAAATTTAGAAAATCAAAAGTTATTGTGTTAAGAAATGGGGGGTATATCGCCTCAAGGGAAAGATGGTTCTACGACAGTAGGCAACTAGAAATTGTTAATCAGTATAAATATTTAGGTGTTATCTTTTCCACGGGTCTTTCTTTTTCCCATTGCCTTGAGGATTTAGCATCCAAGGCAAAACGTCAAGTCATCAATATTATAAAACTACTTTGGAAGTTTCAAAGTCTTTCCCCGAAATTGTTCTTTAAACTTTTCGACTGTCAAGTCCAGCCAATGCTTAGCTATGGTACCGAAGTATGGGATTTGACTGCAAACAACTCAATTATTGAAAAAGTACATTTGTTTGCACTCACGAGATTCTTAAATGTTTCCATAAAAACACCCAGCGCTTTAGTCTACGGAGAAACTGATCGGTATCCACTCTATATAAACAATTATACTAAATGTATCAAGTATTGGATACGTGTCGTTAATATGCCGGATAATCGCCTTCCTAAGAAAGCTTACAACACGTTATATGATTTGCATCATCGAGGCAAGAACAACTGGGTTTCATCAGTTTGCTCTACGTTAAACCGCTATGGCTTTGGGTATGTATGGGAAAACCAGAACGTTTATAATGTCAAAGGTTTTCTCTTAGAATTTAGAAATCGGTTGATTGATTGTCATCTTCAAGAATGGTACACCCGAATGGATGTTAGTGATCGCTTTTCCTTCTATTCTTCCTTTAAGCAATTCAGACAAATACCGAATTATCTGTTTACACTAAGTAATTTGAACAATCGTAAAAATCTCATAAGATTCAGGTTAGGCGTATCTTGTTTAAATACTCACAAACTGCGGCATTCGAGTGTTCCTCGAGAGGCACTCTGCTGTCCTTTTTGTCCAAGTCAGTTGGAATCTGATTATCACTTTTTTATTGTATGCCCTAAATATAAAGATGTCCGAGAGCATTTTATACCCACTAAATATTATGCAAGAGCGTCGGCTTTCAAGATGTCATTATTACTTGCCAATGATAAAATGGCTAAAGATGTTGCTGCTTTCATAACTAAAGCTTTTGAAATCAGATGCAAAAAAACGAATGGGACGTAAAGTTCATATATTTTTATGTATAATTCGGGGTACATTTTCCCTTTAAAAGCAAAAGAGCTTGTATGTGTGAGTGTATGCGTGCGAGTGTGTGTGTGTCAAGTGTGTGTTTGTGTGTGTGAGTGTGTGTGTGTGTGTGTGTGTGTGTGTGTTGTGTGTGTGTGTGTGTGTGTGTGTGTGTGATCATGAATAGGTTTACAGGTTTTTAGGCAATTACAAATGAATGTAACCTCTGTGAGATTTGTAAATGATATGCCCTAAGCTGTATATTGGTACGTATTTTGATCAGTATGTATACATCCATGACCGAGGAAGAATGTGAAAATATCTACCTGGCCGAGAAAATGCATGTATACTTGCAAGTTGTTGTTGTTGCTACATTTGCTTTTTCCACAACGTTGTTGTTTTCCCCCCATCCCAATGTCCCCATTGACACGGGCACGAGGCCTAGTTCAGTTAAATATTTGTCATTGTCATTGTCATTCTCTCTCTCTCTCTCTCTCTCTCTCTCTCTCTCTCTCTCTCTCTCTCTCTCTCTCTCTCTCTCTCATCGTAAACCAAGTTGGAAGTGGTAGGTGGTAGATAGTTGATCAATTTTTGATTTGGAAATACTTTCCTCGGTACTGAATATAAAACTTTCAGAGTAATAAATCATGAATAAAAAATGCTAGAGTGATCATTGTGGAGAGAGAGAGAGAGAGAGAGAGAGAGAGAGAGAGAGAGAGAGAGAGAGACGGTGGGGGGACAGACAGACGGACAGATAGACACACAGACAGACGGCCGGACGGACAGACCGAAGACAGGTGGTGGAGGTTAACAATCTGAAAAAAAAGAAAAAAAATAACAAACAAACAAACAACACCTTGTCTGGAAATAAACACTTTTCCTCTTTCCACATATACAAACACAATCACCAAAGGAAAGGCAAACACAGTATGGTTACCTCGTCCACTTCGAAAAACGAAATTTGTTTCCCGTCTATAACACTTTTCTTATCAACTCCAGTGACTGGGTCACAGATGTCCTAGCTGATGTGATCTTTGAATTTCTGAAAGAGATTGATATTTTTTCACCTGATCTAAGATTTTACGGAAGAAAGATTTTCAACGAAATTTCCGGTGTGTTTTAAGGTGTATTTCAAAGGGTTGTGTGATTTTTTTTTATGACTTGTGAGGTGACCTCAGCGCGGTGACAGCCCTGATATGGCCCTTGGAGGTCGGCTGGGCTATAGGCAACATTACCTTACCTTACCTTACCTTACTTACCTTACCTTACCGTACCTTACCTTACTGGAGTGAGTCTTTTACCTGTGGTATTTGGCCAGGTTTGAACACCAGGTCTCTATATTTCATCGTTTCTAGACACATATCCATCACCACCTCAACCCCACTCTTCCTCGCTCTAAAGAAAAAGGCCTGGTCACAACAATCTAATAGTCTGTGGTTAAAAGGATGCGTTTGAATTCACTTCGAATCAAATGCAGCAAAAATTTTAATGCGTATGTGGGGAAATTCTTAGTGTAAGTCACCTATTACTAAATTGTCCAAGAGCAAAGAATACAGTGCACAAGGCCGGTGTAACAGCCCATTCTTACCCCCCCCCCCCCCTCTGGAACTTACCCCGGGGTAAGTCTGGGCTAGCCTGCTTTTACCCATTCCAGTCATTCCAGGACTAGCTGGAACTTACCCCCCTAGTTGGAACTGACCCCCCTCCCCCCAGTCACCTACATTGTACAAGGTACACAGGCACCTAGGAGACACTAATTAGCTGTAAAAATAGTTAAAATCTCTGATATACATTAAAGTGACCAAAGGTCAGTGACACTGACCACTGGTTGTCTGCATTGCACAAGGTATACAAACACTCATGAGACACTGAATAACTGTAAAATAGTCGAAATATCTGATTTACGTCATAGTGACCAGTGGTCAGTGGCACTGACCACCAGTCGTCTGCATTGTACAAGGTACACAGGTACTCGGGAGACTATAATTAGCTGCGAAATAGTTTAAAATCTCCGATTTACGTCGTAATAACCAGTAGTCAGTAGCACTGACCACAAGTAATCTACACTGTACAAGGTACACAAGCACTAATTAGCTGTTAAATAGTTAAAATCTCCGATTTACGTCATAATGACCAGTGGTCAGTGGCACTGACCACTAGTCATCTGCATTGTACAAGCTAAGGTACACAGGTACTCAAGAGACTCTAAATAGCTGTAAAATAGTTAAAAGAGGCAAACCGGGATGAAGCAACAACGGTACTTGGTCACAACGATACGTGGTCACGACGACATTTTGTCACAACTACGCTTGGTCACATTAGCACTTGGTCACATTGGCATGTAGCCGTCTTTCCTTCCCACGCATGCACGGGCGTACTCACACACCCGAATATTGACCCACGCATGTAAGCTAGCCCGAGAAATGTTGATACGTATCTGTTAGTGAACCAGGGTGTGTGTGTGTGTGTGTGGGGGGAGGGGGGGGGGCGTTGGGGAAGTAGGAGGTCCATCTATTGAGAAGAGTCTAGAACTACACTTTGTCAAAACCCAACTGATTGTATAATTATAGGAAATGGGAGAGGGGGTGTAAATATGCAGGCTAGGACTTGAAACCTGTTCACCGGCGGAGCAAGACGCACCGAGCCAGCGCTCCGACTAAATGGAGTGAACTTGCTTCTGCCTTGAATTCACAACTAAGAAAAATGTGCCTTACATTGTATTTCGTTTAATTTTTTGTTTCTCTCATTCTCAAAGAAAAGAGACTTTATATCGACTTTTCAGAATGGACGGATACTTTGTGTAAAAAAAAGGGGAAGAAAAAAAAAAAAAAAAAAAAAAGAAAAAAAAGGAGAAAAATGTGGTGTTTTCAGTGACGAGTGTTTTTGTGTGTGTGTGTGCCCTCCACCTTTCGCCAAATATTGGACGGTTTTTAAGGAACATCGATCTCCTGTGCGTTTAGTTATTTGCTTGTTTTCTCCCTCTCTTGTTCGTGGTCAATGCGAAAATGGCACCGAAGAAAACTCCGTCAAAACAAAAGAAACGCACCAACAGACCAAGCAGCAGTCCAGGCCACAGTGAAGAAGGCGCCTCCGACTCCTTTGTCAGTCCACAGGTAGGACAGGTTTCAGTGGAAGGAAATGTGAGCAGGGAACGATCAACTAGTAAGAGAAGAAGGATTCTGGACCAACAACAACAGAAAATCACAAACTTTACAGACCGTCAAGAAAGCAAAAATCCAAGTGAAGGGGACCAAGGGGATATCATAGTAGAGAAAGGTGATTCGAACATAACACTCGCAACTATTCTGACTAGAATGGAAAAAGGGATGGATGACAGCAGGAAGCAAAACGACCGACTAAATCTTCAACTTGAAAAAATTTTATCTGAATTATTTGATGTGAAAAAAGAAAATGACCTCTTGAAGACGAAAATAGATTTACTCCAAAAAAGCTACACAGAACTGAATGACGATGTTAGCCGGCTCCAAAAAGAACTCAAGCAGGAAAAAGAACTGCGCAACTCGCTTGAACAATACAGTCGGAAAGAAAATGTGAAAGTTATTAATCTGCCAGGAGATTCAGGACGAGAGACAGCCGAGGAGACAGAAGAAAAAGTTGTAGATTTTTTAAAAAGAAAACTGGAACTGACATCGTTTCAACACAGCTACATCAGTGTTGCCCATCGAGTGGGCAAATACACCACCGGTAAAAACAGGCCTGTCATCGTACGTCTTGTAAACAGAAAAATAAAATCCGAAATTTTCAAAAAGAGGCGACTGCTAAAACAAAATAAGTGTAACATCTACGTAACGGAAGATTTGACCAAACTAAATGCACAGAGACTGTACGATATCAAACACCATCCAGCCGTCATGTCAGCTTGGTCATTCCAAGGAAAACTTTACTGTAAACTGATAGATCTCAAAATTATTCAAATTGAAAATGGGGACACGAGCAAGATTGATAGAGTGCTCCTCGAGACCAACAGAACAGCTGACCGAAGCCAAGTTTCTTCCCAACGAACAACCGGTGGGGGGTCGATTGGACACCGCAGACAACGGGAGGACAACCGGGCGGACAGGGCCAGCAGAAGGAGCAGTCACACACCAGTCCAGTCCAGGCTGCAGGTCCACAGTCCCCGACGGCGGCTACAGCAGACGGGTGACAAACGCCGCAGGGACAGGTCATCCGATGGATCGGGTGAGGCGTCATCCCCTCCAGGCCGTGCTCTGGGCAGTGTGCCAGAACAGCCCAGAGGTGATGGCAAAGATGGCCACGGGGACACAGCGTCGCCTGATCATCTGCTGCGAGAAGCCCGTCAAACTGCGGACTCCGTGCCAGAGACTTCTCCCGACGCTATGTCCGAAGCAGCTGCTTTGCAGACTGGTGATGAACCCATCAGTGACATTGTGAGTGACGGTGTGGAGGTTTTCAACTCTCATCCTTCTTCCCCTCCTCCGTCCCAACAGTGACAGTACAATGACAGTTCAACAGGTTCAGTGGGCGAAAAAAACAAAAGGATATCTTACAAGTAGGCCGATGCAGTGATTCCAAAGTATGTACACGTGCTCGCGATGTGTTTATGTGTGTGTGTGTGTGTGTGTGTGTGTGTGTGTGTGTGTGTGTGTCTCTCTCTCTCTCTCTCTCTCTCTGTGTGTGTGTGTGTGTGTGTGTGTGTACATAAGGAGAGAGAGAGTGTGTGTGTTTCTCTCTCTCTCTCTCTGTGTGTGTGTGTGTGTGTGTGTGTGTGTGTGTGTGTGTGTGTGTGTGTGTGTGCCTCTCTCTCTCTCTCTCTCTCTCTCTCTCTCTCTCTCTCTCTGTGTACATAAGGAGAGAGAGTGTGTGTGTGTGTTTCTCTCTCTCTCTCTGTGTGTGTGTGTGTGTGTGTGTGTGTGTGCTGAGGAGGGGGGGGGGGGGGGGGCGGGGAGGGGAGTGTGAGGGAGGGAGTGAGAATGAGCGAGAGGGTATGGAAGTAAATATTCATAAGGGAATTGACAAAGTATACATAAGTGCATGTGCATCTGGGGAGAAGGGAAGTGACCATTTGTGTGCGTGTGCGAGTGCATGTATGTGTATGTGTGCGTGTGTGTGCGCTCTCGCGCGCGCGCGTGCGCGCGTGTGGGCGTGCGGGCGTGTGTGTGTGTGTGTGTGTGTGTGTGTGTGTGCGCGCGCGCACGCGAGCGTGTAACTGTGAAACTGGATTAGAAGTAAATGTTGACTGTTTGAGTGCATAACAATGAACCATTTAGTATAGGTCATGAAATGATAGTCTGCTCCATGTGCTGGTGAAAATGTTTCCCATGGTTTATGAGCACGTTTTTGATCCACTGTTCCTTACCAAGTAACAAAAAAGAAAAAAAAATGTGAGGTGTACACACACATATGCACATGCAAATTTATATATGTGTATGTGTGTATGTCTAGGTCTATATGTATACACGTGATTGGATGTGTGTTTGTCTATGATTAAGCATTAAGACAAAAGTCCAGAACAGGTGCTTGTCGGACATCTTGATATAATTCAAGACTGTGATGCATGAGCAAACACATATTGTAAGGGTAGGGGGGGGGGGGGGGAGTGCGCGCGCGTGCGTGTGGGTGTGGGCGTGCGTGTGGGTGTGTGCGCGCGTGAGCGTGTAACTGTGAAACTTTGTGAGAAGTAAATGTTGACTGTCTGATTGCATAACAATGAACCATTTAGTATAGGTCATGAAATGATAGTCTGCTCCATGTGCTGGTGAAAATGTTTCCCATGGTTTATGAGCACGTTTTTGATCCACTGTTCCTTACCCAGTAACAAAAAAGAAAAAAAAATGTGAGGTGTACACACACGTATGCACATGCATATTTATATATGTGTAAGTGTGTATATCTAGATCTATATGTATACGCGTGATTGGATGTGTGTTTATCTATGATCATGTATTAAGAACAAAGTCCAGAACAGGTGCTTGTCAGACATCTTGATATAATTCAAGAATTTGATACATGAGCAAACATGTATTGTAAGGTGTGTGTGTGTGCGCGCGGGCGTGTGTGTGTGTGCAAGCACGTGCGCGCTCGCGACCGTGCATGTGTTTGCGTGTGTGCTCTTGGTAGCGTTTGCGCACACTTATGTGGGTATGCAGAGGGGAAGGGAGGGGGGGTGGGCGGCAATGCGCGCGCGTACGTGCGAGTCTGTGTGAGGGGGGGGGGGGGGGGGGGAGGAGGGGTGTGTGTTTGTGTGTGTGTTTATGTGTGTGTGTGTGTGTGTGTGTGTGTGTGCGTGTGTGTGTGCGTGCATGTATGTGTGCGCGAGCGCACCCGAGTATTTGTGACATATTTTTGTACAATGGATCTTTTCGCCTCTTTGGTTTTGTTTGGTTTGGTTTTGCTGGTGAGGCCACATAACCTAAGAAAAGACTAGAAGTACGGCTGATGTATCATTCAGCAACACAAGAGCCCTATAATCATCAACGTTCAGCTGTTCCTGTGTATATGTCTTTTCTGCTCCCCTTTGGACTTGCAAGTCACTTTTTCCTCATGTTTGATAAACACTTGACCCTTTAAAACCTGTGGCAGAATGTCCTCACACACTGAACTCTTGAAATCTACATTGTCTGTGTTGGATATCTGATGCAGTTGTACACTTTTAGATGGATTTTTTCCAGGTTCGGATTGGGAAAGATAATTGTTTCCTTTCAGCTTTACCTGAATAGAAGATAATTTGCAGACTCCACAATCATTATGAAGCAAAAAACTGTCGGACATCTTGATGCTTTTTTTTCCCTTCCTTCTTTCCCTTCTTTCCCTCTCTCTTTCGTTTATCCCTTCGTTTCTTTGATGTGTGTGTGTGTGTGTGTGTGTGTGTGTTTCTTTCTTTCTTGCTTGCTTTTTTTTTTGTTTTTTTTTTTCGGGGGGGGGGGGGGGGGGGGGGAGGAGGGAGAGGGGGTCCGTGAATGAGCTGTGTTAACCAGCCGGAGACGGCAAGTATGTATTTTACGGAACTGCCACGTTGTGAGTGTCTCAATTTTGTAAATTTGGTGCTGAGATAGTAAGGAAGAGTGGCCACCCTTTTGTCCCCCCTTTTCCCCCCGTGACCCCCCCCCCCCTCCCCCCCGGGGAAGGGAAGAGGAAAAGCCATAGAGGAGGTGGGGTGATGGGCCCTTACTACATTCCGGGAGATTCTCTGTCATCTACCCTTTCTCTCCCTGTCGTCGTTGCTATCTGGCTCCCGCCTCTCCCCCCCCCCTCTCTCTCTCTCTCTCTTATTTATTTGTTTATCATCATCATTACTATTATTGTGATCATAAACATTACTACCAGTGGGCCTGCTGCTGCTGCTGCTACAGCTGCTGCCACTATTACTACTACTGCTAGTGCTGCTGCCGCTGCTACTGCTGCTGCTGCTTCTTCTGCTGATACTACCACCACTACTACAACTACTGCAACTGCTGCTGCTGCTGTCACTACTACTGCTGCTGCTGCTGCTGCTGCTGCTGTTACTTACTATTGCTGTTTTCGCTACTATCATGATTATCATCGGCAGTAGTTTGCGTTATCTGCGCAGATTCTCTAAACTGATTGATGTATTCTCAGTATACGGACCTATCAAACAGGTGTATTTTTCACCTGGCAGATTTTTTTGCTCCAGTTTGTGGATGTTTAGAGATGAGGAGGTGGTGGGGCGGTGGGCGGTGTGGTAGTGGTGGAGGGGGGTGTATTGCGGACGAGCGGGTGGGATGGGGGGGGGGGGGGGGGGGAGGGGAGGTATGCGGCATGAATTTGATGATGTTTGATGTTTTGATGATGTTCATTCAGAGAAAGGGGAAGGGCTTCCAGTTCGATAAATCTAATGTTGCTTTTTGTATGCTGTACTGTTTTATGCTCGCGGTTTGCGGGTTTGCTTTTGTGTTGTGTGTGTGTGTGTGTGTGTGTGTGTGTGTGTGTGTGTGTGTGTGTGTGTGTGTGTGTGTATTCTTATGTTTTTTGGTTGTTGTTGTTTTTTTTTGGTCCGTTTTGGCACATAATATAGAACATTGTATATATTTGAATGTGAATTTTCAAGACTTGAATGGCAACGAACGGCGTTCAAGTGCAGACTTCAAGTGCTGAGTACACTTTTAACATTATAATTCTTGTTGTTATCATTGGTTTATTTAAGACTTTCTCCACGTTTTGTTTCTTATGTTATACGTATACAGCCCGTGTCGGTACATACATTAGCAATATCGACATCTCGCAAAGAATGTTGTCTGGTACAAAGATAGCAGGTATAGCTCATAGCCAAATGGACGGTATTAATTCACATCGGGGTAATTACGCAAGCCATGATTACGATGATTGTTCAAATGCATGCTGTTGTAAAGTATACTCCTTTTTGCTTGGCCCTTGTGACATTGAACTGGATTCCTGTTTGTTGCTTTTATTCCTCTTGTGGCACTTGATGGTTTTTTATTTAATGTTTTTGACTACAAGGAAAACACCATGGATTCAGTAGGTAACAAGGTAAACATGTTAACAATTTCATCATTAAACTGTCAAGGTCTAGGGAATTATCAGAAAAGAAGAGATATATTTCATTATTTAAGAAAAAAACAATACTCTATATACTGCCTACAAGATACTCATTTTGAAAAAGATACGGAAAAGTGCATTAAAGCGGAATGGGGGTATGACTGCTTTTTCTCCTCATACAGATCTAATGCTCGAGGAGTAGCAATACTATTTAACAATAATTTCGAATTCAAAATAAATAAGGTGGAAACAGATATGCAGGGTAACTTTATCATCATATCATTTACAACAAATGAAAAGGAACTGTTGCTAGTAAGTGTTTATGGACCAAACAAAGACGACCCAGCATTCTATGAGGAACTCACAAATAAGATTAAAACGTACAAAAATAACAACGTTATTGTGGTGGGGGATTTTAATATGGTACTAGAACAGGAAATTGATTGTTACAATTATAAACACATAAATAACCCAAAAGCTAAAAAAGCAGTTGAGGATATGATACAAGATTTGTCATTAGCAGATATATGGAGAGAAAACAACCCGGATTGTAGGAGATACACATGGCGTAGACCTACCCCCTTGCAACAAAGTAGGCTAGACTTCTTCCTTCTGTCAGAATATTTAATCTGGTATTTTGAAGATGCTGACATTTTACCAGGCTATAGATCTGATCATTCACTGATTACACTAAAGCTTCAATTCGGAAAGGAGATTAAACACAAAACTTTTTGGAAATTTAATACATCTCTACTAAAAGATAAAGAATATGTAGACGGAATAAATAATCTAATAGAAGAAATAACAAAGGAATACACAGATAAAGATGAGGGGAATGATATTAATGCTAACAATAGCCAAGATGAAAACCAGTCGAACAGCTCAGACCCTAAACTAACAGTGTCTGATCGGGTCTTTCTTGACTTCTTACTAATGAAGATAAGAGATAAATCCATCCAGTATGCCACAATTAAAAAAAGAGAATCACAATGTAAAGAAAACAACCTTATGCAAACTATTAAAGATATTGAGAGTAAAGAACTTAAATCAGAGGAGGATTTGAAGACAATTGAAGAGAGTAATAGAGAACTGATATCACTAAGAGAAAAGGTTATGAATGGTGTACTACTAAGATCAAAAGCAAGATGGGTTGCAGATGGGGAAAAGGTTAGTAAATATTTCTGCAGTTTAGAAAAGCGTAACTTTATTAGCAAACAAATTGTAAAACTACTGGATGGACAAGGTAATATACTGGACAAACCAGAAGACATAAAAGTTACAGTAAAACATTTTTATGAGGATCTATACCGAAAAAGATCAACTGTGAAATGCAATATTGAAGATTTGGTGAATAAGATACCGAAACTAACAGAAGAACAGACTAAATCATTACAAGGTGAAATAACAATAGAAGAAGCAGGGATTGCGTTGAAAAATATGAAGAACGGAAAAAGCCCTGGATCGGATGGGTTTGGAGCTGAGTTTTTCAAATCTTTTTGGAAACAAATTGGCGTGTTTGTAACCCGAGCTCTAAATGAAAGTTTCAGAGAAGGCGAACTATCAAACACCCAGAAAGAAGGTATTATAATCTGTATACCCAAAGAAGGAAAACCAAAAGAATATGTAAAAAACTGGAGACCTATTTCACTTTTAAACCTTATATATAAAATTGGCTCCACTTGTATTGCTAACAGAATTAAAAAGGTCCTTCCATCACTGATTAGTGAAGACCAGACAGGATTTGTCCCAAATAGATACATAGGTAGTAACATTAGGTTAATTTATGACATAATACACCATCTCAACATAAATAATATCCCAGGGATGCTAATTAATTTAGACTTCGAAAAGGCGTTCGACTCGTTAGATTGGGATTTTATGCACAAAGTGCTGGAGGCTGTAGGTTTAGGTAAAGATATATGTAAATGGATAGAAGTATTCTACAAAAACATTAAGTCTACTGTTATCGTAAATGGCCAAACATCACCATGGTTCTCAATAGAAAGGGGTTGTAGGCAAGGAGATCCAGTTTCACCATATATCTTCGTATTATGTGCAGAAATATTATCCGTAATGATCAAAGAAGAAAATAGTATTGAAGGTATACAAATCGGGGAGAAAGAACACAAGATATCACAATTTGCCGACGACACTCAACTGATGAACACAGGGAATAAGAAATCATTTGAAAAATCTATCGAGATTCTCGATAGGTTTGGGAAAACATCAGGTTTATTCTTAAACAAAGAGAAAACACAAGTAATTTGGCTTGGAAGACAAAAGCATAGTGAAATAAGATATATGGAACATTTAAAGATGATCTGGAATCCAAAAGAATTCAAAATATTAGGAATTTGGTTTACTCAGGACTTAACACACATGGAAAAAAGAAACTACAAAGATAGAATGATAGAAGTGAAGGCACTATTTAAAATTTGGCTAAAGAGAATCATTACCCTTTAGGAAGAATTGCTGTCTTAAAATCATTAATTCTGTCAAAACTGACTTACCTATGGTTGATGCTTCCAAATCCACCTGACACATTTGTTAAAGAATTACAAGACTTATGTTACTGGTTTGTATGGAATAAAAAACAAGACAGAATTAGTCGAAAAACAGTTATTAAAGATGTACAGGATGGTGGGTTGAATCTACCTGACATAAATGCTCTCATCACTGCTTTAAAATTAACATGGATAAAAAGACTGAGACAAACAACACACAGATGGAGAGACATGTTGATCTTTTCATACCCAATTATTGAGAACATTGAGAAGTACTCTCCAAACCATCTGTGCATCACCACTCAAGACAATGTTTTCTGGAAACATGTATTCATGTCGTATAAGCAGTTCTATTATAAAATAAAACCAGAAAATGCTAGAGAACTACTTGCAGAACCAATCCTTTACAATGAACATTTTAAAATAGGAAATAAACTAATAAAACACAAAAACTGGAACAATAGAAATGTATTTAGAGTATCTGATTTGTTTCAAGCAAATGGAGATTCACTATCCCATGAGGAATTTAGAACAAAGTATAACATTGAAATAGATTTCCTATCTTATGGTGGGTGTATATTATCCATTAAACGATACATCAGGGAACA
>JAMYXO010000235.1:17500-20000 GCA_033310375.1 Conus canariensis | reverse complement strand
GACTGAGGGCGGAAAAAGAAACAAAATAATTATTTAGAAAGAGACGGTGTTAGTTACCGCCAAGGACATAGACAGACAAAGTACAGGACAGAACACAATGCATTTCGACCACTTGTGTTTTGTCCTGTACTTTGTCTATGTCCTTGGCGCTAACTAACCCCCTCTCTTTCTGAATATTACCAAGGGAATTTATTTAGTACCGTTTCCCACATTCAAAGTCCCACTAGATAACTTCCCTTTGGTAATTGGAAATGAAATGAGGTAGGGAACAGTAAACAGTAAACAAGTGGGGTAACTTTTGCTCCCATAAAAAAGCCTAACACAGAGTAACTTTTATTCAAGACTGGCACAGCCTTTTAAACTTGAATAAAGTCAGACAAATACATAGACGAACAATCTAATAGTGGGGGAAAAAACAAGCGCAGGCCAACAACTCAACTGTCTTCATAGTAATGACTTGGCAAGATTTGGACTTAAGGGGGGGTTGAAGATGGAGAAACTGGGAACATGAAATTAAGATAATATATTACAGATAGGAAAACTCTTCACTAGCTGCATAAGGGAACCATCGCAATCCCTTTGTGTGTTGTTGCATCTGCAACAGCATTGAATTGCAGTCTCAGTCCGTTCTTGCAGTACGGGTATGTCTAATACGAGCACATGTACATGTGTTTTTCGTTGGATTTTGGTGTGTTGTTTTCGCCTCTTTCGAAAATATGTTCGACACGATAACTGCATGCGGTCATGCGATTCATTTTCCCCACACCGCCCCATGCCACGAACGGTCGTCGGCCTCAAGATTATGTTGAGCTAAACGCAGATTTAGCCTTGTAAGAGAGGATAATCTAATGACGGAACGATAATCTAGATTATCTTCTCTTGCTTAACTGAATCTGAAAATGGCTGTCGTGTGTTATGCATGTTTGTTTATTTTTTGTTTGCTTGATAACTTGTAGGGCAACCTTCGCACTTTGTAAACAGCTGTGGGGATTTTAGGAAAGATTTATCGTTTAGCAGTAATTTTCTTCAGCATTATGCTGAAACAAACCTTCTCTATCTCGTGGAATACGTTGTAGTAAATAACATCAATAAATGGTTTTAAGGGTATTGGAATAGAGAAGTGAATAGAATTATCGTGTGTGTGTGTGTGTGTGTGTGTGTGTGTGTGATATTACTTATTTGGCAGTCCAAACCAACACCATGGCATGCATGCGTGTGTACACACACACACACACACACACACACACACACACACACACACAAAGAGGCACGTTCGCCTCTCTCTCTCCTCTCTCTCTCTCTCTCTCTTCTCTCTCTCTCTCTCTCACCCATTCACGTTCACGTACAATCACGTGCGCGTACTTGTAACCTAACTGCCTTTCAAACATTCTCACGCACGCGCTCGCAAGCTGACACACACGCATGCATAATCACTGACTGAAAACAATGAGTACATTGCCAAATTAACTGTAGGTTGGAGGTCCACCGACATTTAACCGCAAAAGGAAAATAATGTATTTAGTTCAATATAAAGGAATCTTATCTCACTCTCCCTCCCTCGTTTCCCTTCTTTCTTCGTGCTCTAGTTCTACCTTTTCGTCCTCTTCCTCTCTGTCTTCACTGCTCCCACCTTTTTCTCTCTGCCTTTTTTTTCAAACGATGGGAGGGTGTGTGTGTGTGTGTGTGTGTGTGTGTGTGTGTGTGTGTGTGTGTGTGTGTGTGTGTGTGGTGTGACTTGTATAATGCACGCTGTTGTTATTCAATTGAGAGAGAGACCGAGAGTCCCATACAGTCTCACGGACGCACACACACACGAATACACACGAATACACACACACACACACACACACACACACACACACACACACACACACACACACACACACACACAGACGCGCGCGCACACACACACACACACACACACATGCACGCACACACATCACGCACGCACACACACACACACACACACACACACACACATGCACGCACACACATGCACGCACACACATACACACACACCAGACGCACACGCGTGCCGCGCGCGCGCGCGCCACACACACACACACACACACAACACACACACACACACACGAGCGCACGCATACATACACAGGCATGCGCGCTGTTCTCTCTCTCCTCTCTCTCTCTCTCTCTCTCTCTCTCTTCTCTCTCTCTCTCTCTCTCTCTCTCTTCGAACACGTGTGAGGGTGTGCATGTCTGGGCGTGGATAAACGTGTCACGGACTTCGATCTTGAGCTAGAGCGGTTTCACACACATTCCCATTCCCATTTGCACAAGAGAGAGAGAGAGAGAGAGAGAGAGAGAGAGAGAGAGGAGAGAGAGAGAGAGAGAGAGAGAGAGAGAGAGAGAGAGAGCGAGCACTCAATTCAATATGACTGAATTGTGCAAGCTATTGATCGCACTCAGCGCTCTACAGGTGAGCTAGAAAGAGCTGCTAGTATTTGAATGAGACTCATAGGACAAGTTGACGCAAGTTGAC
>JAMYXO010000235.1:2500-10000 GCA_033310375.1 Conus canariensis | reverse complement strand
GAAGCGTTTAATTTTGGAGGGTTGACAGACTTTCTGAGAGACTTTTTTGCACAGTGAGGTTATGTGAGCTTGCCAGCTAATATTGCTATCAATTGTTATTCCTAGCACTTTGAGGTATGTAACCTGTTCAACGGGTTCATCTTTAAGATGCACCGGAGGAAATTTAATAGTGAGATTTTGTCTTTTTTGTCTGGTTGTGATAAGCATGGATTTAGTTTTTTGAGGGTGAAGCGACATGTGATTTAGTTCAGTCCATTTCACGAGATCATTCGCACTTTCTTGTAAAGTTTGTGCAAGAACAGTAACATCAGAATGATTTGTGTGGATTGTTGTGTCATCAGCAAAAAGTTCACAGGTGGATGTGATATATAGAGGTAGATCATTGATGTAAATTGTGAATAATAAGGGACCCAAGATAGAGCCTTGTGGGACGCCATAGGAAAGTGTTTGAAATGAAGAGAAAGTTGTATTAATTTTCACACATTGTTGCCTATTTGTGAGATATGAGTGAAAAAACGTAAGAGTTCTTGTGGATAAGCCATACAATTTTAATTTTCTAAGAAGAAGGTTGTGGTCTATCACATCAAATGCTTTTTTGAAATCAATAAATAGGACACCACAATATCTGTTGTTGCTAATGCTGTTTAGCCAGTCATCAACCAGGTTGATTAGGGCTGTGTGGCATGAATGGTTGTGTCGGAACCCGGACTGTCTTGGATGAAGTAAGTTGTATGTATTAAGGTGGTGTAATGTGTGTTTGTTTATGTGTTTTTCCAAAGGTTTGGAAAGAGTGGAAATGATTGAGATTGGTCTGTAGTTTGCAGGGTCTGAGCTGTCACCTGCTTTGTAGATAGGAATGACTTTTGCTTTTTTGAAACTATTGGGAAAATGATTTTTGTCGATACTTAGATTGAAGACGTATGTTAACGTATCTGTAATTGCTGGAGCTGATACAACTTGCCTGGGTTATGGTAGCAGGTCCTTGAGGAAGAGGTAGTTGAGGGCGCTTCGGTTTGAAACCTTCTTGGCTCGGAGGGACAAGTGGGAATGGGTGACAGTGGGCAGGGAGAAATGGGGAAGTGAGGAAGTGAGCACTGCCAAAAAGCTGAAAAGTGAATACTGCTAGAAGATGAAAAGTGTTCAGCAAGGATTGAGGGGGAAGGAAGGAGAGAGTTGGAAGGGATGAGGGGGGGGGGGGGGTATAGAAGGAGAGGGCAGGGTGGGGAAGAAGAGAGAAATGGGTCAAGAACAGAAGGACTGGGGGGGGGGGATAAAGTAAATAAAAATAGTAATAATAATGTTAAGAGACAAAATCAAGATAAGTAAGAACAAAGGGCTGTTATGGAGGAAAGTCAGTGTTTGATATTGATTCCATTTGGTGGATAGTGCCAAGTTTGTGAATAAGGAGGGACTCTTGTTCTTTACGTCTTATAGAGGAAGATGAATTTTGCCAGACTGCAGCAATCTGCATGTGGGAGAGGTTGTGGCCGGAAGAGCAGAAATGGTTTGCAATTGGTGTATTGTAACCGAGACGGACTGCTCGTAGGTGTTCAGTGAAACGGTCGTTAAGGGTTCTGTAGGTTTCTCCAACATACAAGAGGCCACAGAAGGAGCAAGAAAGAATGTAAACTACATTGCGGGACTGACAAGTGAAAGGGTTGCGTATGGAAATTTTGCCTGAGGGGCCACAGATGGTTGTAGAAGAGTTTAGGTGAGGACAGGTTTTGCATTTGGGTTGCTTGCATGGAGAATTGCCAGGTGGTGAGACTGTGTTTGTGGACAATTTTGAATGCACAAGAAGATCTCTGAGGTTGGTGTCACGTTTGTAGGCAACTAGTGGAGGCTGGGTGAAAATGTGTTTCAGGGAAGGATCAGTCTGCAGAATGTGGTAGTTCTTCATAAGGATGTTTTTGATGGCGAGGTTGTGAGGATGGAAGGTGATAGCAAGAACAGGCCTGTCGTCTGATGAAGGAGTGATCTTTTGCTTAAGAGCGGTGTTTCTGGGAATTCTAGAGGCCTTTTGTAGGGCTTCTTGGCAAATGGGTTCAGGGTATCCACGTTCAAGGAAAAATGAGATCATCAGGGTAGATTGTTTGGCGAAATCGTCATCATCGCTGCAGATGCGTCGCAAACGAAGTAGTTGAGAGAAAGGAATGCTTGTTTTGGTGGAAGCAGGGTGACTGGAGGAGTACAGAAGGTATGAATGCGAGTCGGTGGGTTTGTAATGAACAGATGTGGTGAGGCAGGGTGAGTTGGGACAGATAGAGATTTTGATGTCAAGGAAGGAAATGGTAGTCTGAGTGATTTCAAAAGTGAATCTAAGAGCTGGATGAAATCCACTGACGAAGTCAATGAAGTTTTTCAGATCTTGGATTGGACAGGAGGCTGCACCGAGGCAATCGTCAATGAAGCGACGGAAAAAGTCTGGGAAAGTGCCTGTGTATTGTGAGAAGATCTTTTCTTCAATGTAACCAACAAACAGGCAGGCGTAGCTAGGACCCATCCTGGTGCCCATGGCAACGCCGCAATTCTGCTGGAAATGGTCAGCACCAAACTGAAAGTTGTTGAGTGTGAGAACAAGCTCAGCAAGACGGAGAAGAGTGGTGGTGGGTAGATTTCTGCTGTCTTTTGACAAGAAGTGTTTGAGGGCTGAAAGCCCTTCATGATGGGGAATGCTTGTGTAAAGTGCACAGACGTCCATGGTGAAGAGGTGACGGTGTTGGGAGCCAGGATGGAAGGAGAAATTTTGCAGAAGATCAAGAGTATGGTTTGTGTCCTTAAGAAAGGTGGGGAGGTTGGAAACGATAGGCTGGAGGATTTTATCGAGAAACTGAGAGATCTGGACAGTGGGGCAGGAACAGGCAGAGACAATGGGGCGGCCTGGGTTATTTGGTTTATGTATTTTGGGAAGCAAGCAGAATTGGGAATCTTTGGGTTCAGAAACGACCAGGGAATGGGCTTCATTTGGGAGGTTTCCAGCGCTAATGCACTCGCGAATGAATTTTCTGATCAGGGTGTTATTGGTTTTGGTTTGACTGGGCTGTGAAGAGGTGTAGAATTTGGTGTCTGAGAGCTGGGAGAGTGCCTCGGCGATGTACAGGTCCCGCCGCCAGACAACAATAGCGCCACCCTTGTCAGCTGGTTTGACTACAATGTCTTTACGCTGGCGTAGTTCTCTGAGAGCTTGAGCTTCTGCTGAGGAAATGTTGGAGTGTCTGAGGGGTTTGGGTTTTAGAGCAGCGATTTGATGAGAACAGGTTTGGATATAAAATTCTAGAGAGGGAAACTGGTTTGTGGGAGGGGTCCAGGAGCTGGGGAGGGAAGGAAAGGGAGGGAGGTCACTGTCAGGATCAGGTAAAGATGGGGTGGTGTTGGTAGTGTTTTCAAAATGTGCCATGAGGCGTAGTCGCCTGAAGAAACGCTGACACTGAAAACAAGCGTCAGAACCATTGGCCTTGGGTTTGGTGGGTACGAAGTTCAGCCCACGGTTCAGCCCACCCCGCAGGTACTTGACTGTTTTAGGTCTGTTAGGTAGTGATAGACTTCAAATATTGTTATTGGTGGAATATAAAGTTCAGACGTGATGTTTTTATCATGGCAATATTGTTTCAGTTTTTGAAGGTCGTTTGATCTTGAAGAATCAGCCGTGACAACTTTATTGGCTATAGTGCAAAAGTGGGTGTTCAGTTGTTCGACAGAGATGTTTTTAATTATAGTTGATTTTGAAGAAGATTGATTGTTTGTAAGCTCGTTAATAGCTCTCCATACCAATTTTTGGTTCTGATTTGATGAAATTAGTTCTCGATAGTATTTCGTTTTTTCTCTGCGCTTCTGTGAATTTATTGCATTTCTCAGTATTCTAGATTCCTCTTCATAGCCATGTTGTTTAAGCAGATCTCTAAAATAACCTGCCTCCTGTAACTCTTTAGTGTACCATGCCGGTTTGGGATTATGTCGTACTCTAATCGTTTTTAGAGGGGCGTGTTTATCATATATTTCTGTAAATGTTCTGATCCAAAATTCAACAGCAACATCTGGATCAGTTATGTTGTAAACTGATGAGAGATTTGAGCTAAGCAAGTCATGTAGAAAATCTTGGTTGTTAAAGTTTGTAAAGCAACGGTAGGTTATTGTCTTGTGTCCCGTTTTGGGAATTTTTACTCCTTTTTTGGACCATGTGACACACACTGGGTAATGATCACTACAGTTTAGAACAGGGACACAGGCTTCTGCTATGCTAGTTTTATCTGAAACATAAATATGGTCGATAAGTGTCTTCGAGTTTGGTGTGACTCTCGTTGGAGATTCGATGAGTTGATGCAGGTTAAACAGATTGAATGCTTGCGTCCATTGATTTTGCGCTTTCAGAAGGTCTGTGTTAAAGTCTCCGAGTAAAATAATTTCCTTGGATTCTAGTGAGACTGCATCCATCATCGGAATAAATTTGTCGACCCAGTTTACTCTTTCAGATGGGTTCCTGTAGCAGAATCCAACCAAAATGGAAGGGTTTCTTTTCAGCTTAACTTCTATCCAGACACATTCTACACCGTTACGTTCTAGGTGTAGAAGTCGTTTGAAGCTAAGGGTTTCGCTGATGAAGATAAGAAGACCCCTCTGTTTCGTTTGTGCAGGATCTTTCCGGATTACGTTATATCCTGGAATAGCTACATCATTGTCGGTAATGTGTGTAGTTAATCTGGATTCAGAGAGCCCTAAAATATGAAAAGGTTTACCATGATTCCAAATCAGTGTTGATATATCTGATGTCTTGTTAACTGCATGTTGGATATTAAGGTGACAGATTCGAAGTCCTTCTTTGCATGGCCATACAGACTGGTTCTTGCTCATTTGTAGTTGTGCACTGATGTGATGATAGTAGGAGACGATTTCACACGTTAACTGACGTTGGGGTTTGTATGATCAAGGAACACAATAAGATCACATAAAAGGGAGGGAAATGGGTTTGGTTTACACACCGTGACAACTTTGGGAAACCAAAAACGTATGAGAAGAAAGAAAATCTTCACAGTATTATGTCAGTAAGCTCCTCGATCAGATGGTACTAATGGATACACTTTTCTGAAAGGAAAATGTACAGTCACTCATAAAGGAAGCACATTTGAAGCAAAATTACAAATAAGGGGATAGAAGGAGAGGAAAAAAGTAAAGTAAAACTGAAGACAAAAAATGCAAAGAATCAACACTTCAAAACGAAAACAAATTTAAAAAAAAAAGAGGGAAAAAAAGTCACTTGTAAATTCACAAGTCACAAAGCCGCACTTGTAAAGTGCGAGTTGGCTATGCAAAAATTGCCTCGCTCGCAGTAAATAGCAGTTTTTCTGGGAGTCTCCTGCTGCAGAGGCTTTGTTCAGTCTCTTTTCTAAGGCGCACAGTCTCGCACTTTTACGAAAACTTCTTATATATACGTGAAGTCCACTTAGATAACATGGAATCAGCACTGCCGGCACAGGGTAAAAGTTACACACACACACACACACACACAAACACACACACACACACACACACACACACACACACACACACACACACACACAGTAAGGCTATGGAAATCAAGCATCGCAAGTTAATTTTGCATGGAAGAAAAACATGTGTAGGATGTGAGGGAAACCACAAGGTGAAGCCTTGTACCACAGTACCTTGGTCTACACTTCGCGGCACAGTCTTCTGTTGCAGAGGAGATGTTTTTGTTTCATTTCTGGCTCCACGGAAATATAACGAACGGTAAAAGTTAACGGTACATCTACATACATACACATACAGACGTGAGCACTCTAGCACGCATGATCACACACACACACACACACACACACACACACACACACACACACACACACACACACACACACACAAAGCACACACACAGAGACACAGAGTACACTCATATAGGACACACACACACACCACACACACACACACACACACACACACACACACACATAACATTAACAATTCATACGGCACAAATTAACAGTACATTCACATACATACACATACATACAGATGTGAGCGCTCTTGCACTCGTGCTCGCGCGCGTACTCTCTCTCTCTCTCTCTCTCTCTCACACACACACACACACACACACACACACACACACACACACACACACAACACACACACAACATATACAGACAGCACACTCATACAAAACACACGCGCACGCGCGCGCGCGCGCGCGCGCGCACACACACACACACACACACACACACACTTAACCCCCCCTACGAATACACACTCAAACGGAAACTGCTATCATTCGTGAGAACTTAATCCGTGGCCATACAAATGCAAAAAACAATTAAACATTTATGCTCTCTCGCACTCACACAAAACTGGAACCTGAATCACAAGTGTGGGGGAAGCATGGCGTGCTGGGGGGGTACGAAGAGTGGCCAGTACCATGGATGATGTGAAGGAGACATGGTCCGTGGAAAGTAACTGAAGGGTGGAGGAACAGGCATAGGTGGGGGAGGGACAGACCTGTTGAACCAGGGAGATGGGGGAAGAGCGCTCTCGCCTGGCGGAACACATAGCGGGCGGTAACTTCGGTTGTCTGGGAGACGGGTGACTGGACCAGGGCTGCTGTCACTGCCCGTACACACATCTGGCCGCCGTGGTCTTGGAGGATCTTGCTGGAGGGGGGGAGGGTGCGGTGGGGAAGGATGTGTCAATAAGCCTAGTGTTGGTGTTATTTGGGGTAGGCCTAGTTGAGCGAGAGGCTGGCTGGACGTTCTTGTGGTCACTCTGTGTACGCACAAGTGAGCTGGATGGTGGTGGAGGGGCTTCCTGGAGGGGGAGAGAGAGAGACAGACAGATAGTTCTATCTGAAATGCAGTGTAATTATCAAAACCATGCATGAGCAAATGAATAACTAAGATGTTGCTTTATAAATCCTTAGATAGCAGGGAACACAACTCAAAAAGGGTCAGAGAACGAAGTTCGCGTAACTACATTGTTACAGGAGAGCTAACCAGTACGTTGTTTGACGGGAGTTGCTTCCCATTCATCCATGCAACACACCGTCAAGACATGTTGATTGATATACACCTGATAGTCAACGCAAAGCAAAGCCAAGTTTAAGCGCAGTATCCCGATCACACTCGCCAGATCGTTGTTTGGGCCTGTGTCGAACTTCTTGGTCGAATGATCGAGACAAAGACCTTCTAATTTCTTTCGTTCTTTCTTCTTTTCTTTCTTTCCTTTTTTTTAATCTTTTTTTTCCCTCCCTCCCCCTCTTTTTTTCCCTTCTTTTCTTTTTTTTCCGCAGTTTTCTTCTTCTTTTTTCCCCATAGCTCATACAAAAGTGGTGTATCCTAATGTTAGATTTATCTATGGATGGACATATTGTGCTGACACATGTGATGGGGGTGGGGGTGGGGGTGGGGGGGGGGTGGGGTGTTGCTCCGATGACTGAGTTAATTAAGAAACAGGTGCGTACAGATGTCAGGGATCATGCTTGTTTTGTTGGTTGGGTGCAAGTGT
>JAMYXO010002361.1:7500-24180 GCA_033310375.1 Conus canariensis | reverse complement strand
GCGTGCGTGCGTGCGTACGTGCGTGTGGGGGGGGGGGGGAGCGAGGGGCGTGGGATTGCGTGCATGCGTGCTTATGTGCGTGTGCATGTTGTGTGCATACGTGTGCGTGCGTGCGTGCATTCGTGCGTGCGTGCGTGTGTGTGTGTGTGTGTGTGTGTGTGTGTGTGTGCCTCTGTGTGCCTCTGTGTGTGTGTGTGTGTGTGTGTGTGTGTGTGTGTGTGTGTGTGTGTGTGTGTGTGTGCGTGTGTGCATGCGTGCGAGTGCGCGCGCTTCTCCCTCTCTCTCCATGTGTGCATGCGCATGTGTCTGTGTGTGTGGGTGGATACGTGTGTGCGTGCGTACGCGCGCGCGCATGTTTCTTCCTCTCTCTGCACCCCCCCCCCCCCCCCACACACACACACACGCACCTTAATGGTTTATTTTTTTTCTTTGAGAAGAGAGGACTGACTATTAATTTAATTGAACTCAATGAAATCTTGACGGCACCGGGCTGCCGACTCTCAGAACATCGTTTCACGTCACGACAGCACCCGACAGCCGTAGAAAAGCAGAGAATGTCAATATCTAGGTTCTATCCCACCACATCTTATTTTGCACGAAAGCCCCCCTTTTCACATACAAATCACGTCCTTCACATGCTACTTTTTGCCAAAATTAACACCTTTTTACAATTAAAATTAACACCCCAAAACCTCCAAAAATTGACGTAATCAGTACATTAAAATGGGGGGGCTTGCGTGCTAGATAAGATTTGGTGATATAGAACCTAGATATTGACATTCTCTCTCAGCTATCAACGTCCGCAAGACTTAGCCCTTACTACTTTTTAATATGTTCTTCTACTTCCAGCACCATTAATAAGTCAGAACAAACAACTAGCCTTCCATCTTGATTAGTTATTTTTACATCTAATGAATTTATAGCTCCCTCAATTAATTCTTTAAATTGACTGTTTCCATCAAACCTGTATAGCTGATAATCGCAAAACCCCGCCTTAATTGACGGTAGCGCTCTTAGAACTGTAGATGGATGGCCATTAAACAAATTAGTATTTGTTTTTAACTGTTGCAAATGGACATACAACATTTGGTTAATTAGAAAATCAGATGGTTTATTACCTTCAAACTGATAGATGCCTTCTCTTGTGCTAAATCTATAATCTCTGTAGCCCAAGATTTTAGCTAGGCCTTTAGGGAAAGTGTACTCTCTTCTTTCCTCTAGTGGAAAATTCATAGTAATTCTAAGGTTTGCCTCGTTAATTGTTAACAATATGCCAAAATCGTTAAGTACTTTTAAAGAACAAAAGTTGTAATAACCATCAGGTATTTGTATATGGCCTATTTGATTGCCTTGCTCGTCATCAACATTAATCCAGTTATTTTGAGCTCCTTCAGATATGTTAACCCCATAACTTTAAAACCAATTTCTCTAAGGGCAATCCTACAACTCCCGCTCCAATTGGTAATTGGGTACGTTAAGAACACACGCTCGTTTTGCTTGGTTATATAGATGTACATCTTTTTTATAACTATTTTATTTAAAAATGGAACCTTTTAAATATAATGAAAGTGCTACCTACAATGTAGGGGCGTTTTATAACCCCAAATCTTTGAACTTCAGCAATTTAACAATTGCAGTAGATGGATCATACGACTTTCAAGTCAGACTTGTAAACCCACTAACTAGATATTTAAATCCTCCAATAAAGAGTGACAGAGTGCCATCAGCATGGTCATCTCGCCCTATGGCTTTTTTCCAGAATCAGTTAAATTTTGCCATTTACTGCGCAACCACTGGCTGCGGTGTTTCATATGCAAACCATTTAAACCACCCCAACCTCTTGGCCGAACGCTCTTGTAAGAGCGCTCGACCTAATTGCCAGCCCTGTAAACTAGGCCGATCGCTCTTGTAAGACCGCTCTGTCTAGACCGCTGCTGTGCTCCTCTTTTCCAACCGGGCTTGCAGCTGGCTTTGGCAGAGTTACAGCAGTTACTGCTGTAGCCGAGCTTTTATGACGGCTTTAATCGCCAGTAGTAGTACATCCGTCATTGTATATTTGGAGCATTTATAAGGAGATAGTGCTGGCTACACACTACTCCTCTCCATACTGGTAGATGTACTAAGGCCTTGTTAAAATAACAACACAGCCCAAACACAGTAGGAGCACGGCCTTCTCGCACGACAGTCAGTGAGAGAATGACGAAATCTACCTCTGCGGCGGCGCATGCACGATTGAATTGCGCATTGCGACAATAGATTTTTCTGGCGCGCTTGTGGGACGATCACGCCACATATGAGTCACGTTAAAGCAGCCGTGGGCGGTCCAAGCACAAGCGTGCAGCGGCAGCACTCAATCAGCTACCTGCTATTGATTTCTCTTCTGATTCTTGCGCAAAACAAGAGGAACGGCTAGTTAATTATTTTTTAATTGTCGTTTATATTCTGGAATAAAAAATGAAGCCCAAAGTAGCTACAGAGCTTATTAATATATACAGAATTTGGGAGGAGGAGAGGGGGTGGGGGGCCGATAGAGAAGAGTTAGAGGGCATGTTTGAAGAATTGATTAATGATCTTTTTGAACGTCTAACTATACGAGAAGGCGTAGTGGAAGCCGTTAGTAAAATGCCAGATTCTTGGCCCCAACCAGTTGTAAAGTTGCTTGCTATTTTAGTTGATAATATGGCCCCTGAAGATGCTAATCTGACTGTTTCTACCAGCCCTGAAGGAGTTGCTATTCACTTTAATGAAGATCAGGCTTTACGATTAGAAAAGACTATGAATAATAAACAATAGCTGAATTTACATTTACAATTATTTTTTTTATTTATTTACATTTAAAAATGGCTGCCAAACTCAGTGAATCTGATTTAAAGAATTGTAATGAACTATTTGACGAAACAATGAAAGTGTTAAACATCGATTTTAGTGAATTTGGGTTTGAGAATGATGTAAACAATATAATAAAAGATCATAGTGAACTATTTGACGAAGCAGTTAAAGTGATGAACATTGACTGTAGTGATTCAGAAAAAGCTAAAATATTAGCAGGCGTTATTGTAAGGTTAACGTGTCTTGAAGTGTTGCAACGCTTGGGAGAAGAATAAAAAGCGAGGTTTACTTACTTTTATTTACATTTATTTTTTTTAATTTACGTAAATATTGTGGGTTAAAAAATGAACCCCGCAAGTGAGTCCGAGTTTGAAATACTACCCCCCAACAACGTACAGTTGAAAGGTAGTCGCAAATCATTAAACAATAATATCATTGGATTATACATGGGCATTATTAACCCTATAAATGTTTATGAAAGTGTGACACATGCTATCTCTAAAATCCCAGTCTCTCTTCAAATTAACCCGCCAGTAAAAGTGGGGTTAGCTATTCTGATTAAATATATAACCTCTGATGATAGTAGTATGCAAGTCTGGGTTTCAACTATACAGAAAAAAGTTACTGGCTATCACAACTTTACACCTGACTGGGCTGATTACATGCTTAAACAGTTTGACCACGCGATTGAAGAAGCGAAAACGCGCGGCTCCGGTTGGACTAAAGGAACAGTCCTTCAAATTATATTGATGCAATCAAAGTTCTATGATATGGTCGGCAATTCTTACATCCCTCTCCCGAGAGAGTTAGTTCTTAAACGAGCAGCCTTAAATATACATAATTCAGATAACTTATGTTTTATGTGGCACACTTACATCCTGTTAAAAAGCACCCAGACAGAGTATCTAATTATTGGCAGTATAAAGATAGCCTGAACTTTGATAACATAGACTTTCCAGTGAGCATAGAAAGTATATCTCAGTTTGAAGAACAAAACAAACCAATAACCGTGAGCGTTTACACCTGGAATTCAGTAGACAATTTACAGCCTATAAGGGTCTCTCCCGAAGCCCCCCCTTTAGGTGAGTCACTTGAAAATCATGTAGACTTAATTCTGTTTACAGACGGTTCCAAGAGTCACTATGTATTAATTAGAACAATGAGCAGACTTCTGGCTTATACTACAAAGGATCCTTCTAAACAAGAGCTTTGTAGAAGGTGTTTGGTCAGAATTCCATCTATAGAAGCAGCTGACAAACATAAGAAACATTGTAAAAGTTATGAAGACTGTAAAACCGAACTTCTTATGCCCAAACCAGGGTCTAAAGTTAGTTTTAAGAATGTACGAAAAATGCAAATGAGTCCATACGTAGTTTATGCTGACTTCGAGTCAATCTTGCCACAGTACTATGGCCCCCCACAAGAACAAGAACAAAAAACAGCCTTATTATCTCGGCATCAGATCTGTTCTTATGCATTTGTTGCTGTTAGATCAGATGGCCGACACACACAGCCGGAGATTTACAGAGGCCCCAACGCAGCTAATCAATTTTTAGAGCAGATGAAACATCTTCGCAATCAATTCTCTAATCAGCTGAACCTTTCAGACATTAAGATGACCCCTGAAGATGAAGAGCGTTATAAATCAGCTACCCACTGCTGGATATGCAACAGAGAATTATCAGGCGATGCCGTAAGGGACCATGATCACATTACTGGAAAGTTCAGAGGGGCTGCGCACAACGGCTGTAATCTTCAACTTAAGGTTGACCCCAAGACATGGAAACTGCCAATCTTCTTTCATAACTTGCGGGGCTACGATTCTCATTTTATCATGCAAGCAGTGACTTCTAAATATAAGAGGGTTACCTGCATTGCACAGTCTTCAGAAAAGTACATGACCTTTACTCTTGACTGTTTATCCTTTTATGACTCTGCCCAACATCTGATGGGGAGTTTAGATAAGTTAGCAGAATCTCTGCAAGACTATCCAATCACTAAAAAATACTTTAATCCATCTTTAGTTCGTAAAGGAGTTTATCCTTATGAATACATGAACTCGTGGGATAGGTTTGATGAGCCAGCGCTGCCAGCAAAGGAAGACTTTTACAGCCGTCTTAGAGGCAAAGACATAACTGATGCTGAATATGAACACGCCCAGAAAGCCTGGACAGAGTTACACTGTCGAACGATGGGCGACTATCACGATCACTACTTGATGGCTGACGTGTGTTTATTAGCTGACGTCTTTCAGAATTACAGATCTACTTGCATGAAACATTACAGCTTAGACTCATCACATTACATCTCTGCGCCTGGCCTTTCTTGGGATGCATTCTTGAAGTCTACAAACATCCAGATTGACTTAATTTCTGATTTACCCACACTTCAGATGATTGAGGGCGGGCTGAGGGGAGGCATTAGCATGGCCTGTCATCCTTACTGCAAAGCCAACAACAAGTATTTAGACGACTATGATCCAACTAAACCATCCAACTATCTAATGTACTTAGATGCCAACAATCTGTATGGGTGGGCCATGAGCCAGGCACTGCCATTAAGAAACTTTAAAATGATGAACGGACCTCATGATGTCAATACTGTGTTGAGTATGCTATCACAGCTTACACCCGATAATCCAATAGGGCTAATCTTGGAGGTGGACTTAGATTATCCTAAAGAATTACATGACCTTCATAACGATTTCCCCTTAGCCGCAGAAAGATTAAAGATGAATCCCACAGAACCGCCTAAACTCGTGCCTAACCTCTTTAACAAAACTAAATATGTCTGTCATTACCGGCTGTTACAATTTTACTTAAGACACGGGTTAAAGCTGACAGCTGTTCACAGAATAATTACCTGTGACCAAGCGCCCTTTATGAGACCGTACATCATGAAGAACACTAATCTTAGAACTAAAGCCACAGACGCTTCAGAAAAAGACTTTTTTAAACTAATGAACAACAGTTGTTTTGGCAAAACCATGGAGAACGTACACAATCGTAAAGATGTAAGATTAGTTACAAACGAAAAACAAGCAATTAAGCTGACCTCTAAGCCTAACTACCAAGACTTTAGAATATTTAGCGACAGCCTGGTTGGCATCATGATGAAGAAACTAAGTGTTAAGTTGGATAAGCCGGTGTTTATCGGATTTGCCGTGCTAGAGCTGTCAAAGTTATTAATGCTAGAATTTCTATACGACTACTTTAAGCCGCTGTACCCAAAGTCTAGAGTTCTTTACACAGACACCGATAGTTTTATTCTGTACATCCCAACTGAAGACTTCTATAAGGATTTAGAAACAGAAGTAGCTAAGGGAGCTGATGGGTGGTACGACACATGCGACTATCCAAAAGATTCGCCTCTACATTCAACCGTGAACAAGAAAGTGATTGGAAAGATGAAGGATGAACTTAATGGGACGGTTATACAAGAATATGTTGGCTTACGAGCGAAGATGTATAGCGTTGCCAGCCAAACTTCTGTAACAAAGAAAGCTAAGGGGATAAGTAAAGAAGTTGTCAAAAAAAAATATAACTCACGACAACTACAAGCAAGCTCTCTTTGAAGGCAAAGTATTTCATCACACAAATGTTAATCTGCGCTCTACTCTTCATCAAGTAAACACAACTGCAGTTAATAAGAAATCGCTAGTCTCTAACAATAACAAGAGAACTTACGTCAATCCTGAGTTTTCATATGCTGTAGGACATTGGAGAACTTTAAAAGATTAACTTGACTGACTTGGCTTGTACTTAACTTAAGAACCCAACTAGTACTTACTTAAGAACTTAACTAGTACTTACTTAAGAACCTAACTAGTACTTACTTAAGAACTTAACTAGTACTTACTTAAGAACTTAACTTAAGAACCTAACTAGAACTTATTTTTTTTGCGCTTAACTTGTAATTTACTTGCTCTTAACTTAAAAAGTACTTTCTATAACTAACTTAACTTGTACTTATCTAGTTCTTAACTTGTACTTTATTTAGTTCTTTAAAAACTATTCCATAGAAAATGGGTCTACAGCAGGAGGTTGCCCTTTTTTCGCAGAAGCTGGTTCTTCTTCTTTTACTGTGGGGGTTTGTGACTTTGCTGCTGCTAGGTATGGCGTTAGACATTTGTATGCTAAAAAAACCCCACCAACAACAACCGCAGCAAATACATAATAATACATCTTATCGTTTGATTGTGATTGTGTTGTTGTTAATTGTGTTGTTGTTGACGGCGGCGATGTTGTATTACTATCTAATAATTTTTGTTTTGCTGCTTGGTTTGCTTTTCTCAGTCTGTTCCATTCAGCTAGTTTACGACCGGCCTCAACACGCCCAGCACTTTTAGACTTAGTAACACTACTCACTTGTGGCACATTCTGCTCTAGCGGACTCACTTGTGGGACACTCTCTTGTGAGGCACTCACTTGGGGGGCATTCTGCTCCTGCGGAGTCTTCTTCTCCTGATCGCTCATTTTTTTTATTGCGATTAAAATTAATATGATTAAAATTAATATGATTAAAAGTAATTAATCCCATGATGAATGGACATAGCAACGTCCCAAATCTATAATACATGTCACATCCTAGAGACTCTAATGACTTGGTTAAAACCGGATCTTGTGATAAGTCATATTTTAAATCTTCTTCTGAATCAACCGGCGCCATCTTACTTACTAATTTAGCATATAAACTAATCATTGTCTGCCCCACTGATCTAACCATTTTTGATCCTAGCTGTGCCTCGTACCTGGCGTAATACTTCTCAACGTCTGATGTAGACAATTGCTGAATCTGTTCGATACTTAGTTCAACGCCTAAATACTGTTTAGTTTTTCCACACGCGGCCAGAGAGTATAATCTTTCTTTATGGCAGAGGTCTGCCTGCTCCTCACACTTTAATAGTTCGTCACAATCCATTTTTAAAAGCAATAAAAAATAATATAATACTTTTAAAACCATGAGTTTAACGCTGGTTAATTATGCAGTGCCTATCGTTGGTGTTATAGTCTATTCAACCATTGCAAAATGTTTGCTAGGAATAAAACCGCCCAACATGGGAAAGATAGAAGATTCGCCAAGGCTAGTTGCGGCCTTATTTTTAGCTTTAACAACAAAAGATTATTTGATTAAAAAGCACATAGACAGCCTTTCGTATTATGATTATTTTAATTATTTTTTTAGTTAATAAAAAGATGAGTGAAAAAAAGATTATCAATACGATTTACCATTCTGCTGTAATTAGCGGCCTTAGTATTGGTTATAGCGTGTTAGCAAAAAACATGTTAAAAATGAAGCCGGCGGATCTAGGAAGGTTAGACATTGAGGATGTTGTTAAGGTTATAGTTGTAATTACTGCAGGGATTGCCTCAAAAGACTTTCTTGTTGCACAGGGATTATCCCAGAAAATATTAATGCATAGAAAGATTAATGCATAGGCAGATTAATGCATAGGCAGATTAATGCATTGGCAGATTAATGCATAGGCAGATTAATCTAGAAAATATTGATTTATAAAAAGATGTCTGGATTGGTTCTGATGGTGGGGGGAGCTATTGTTAATGCATTGGCCTTCTCTGGCAGCAATTATATGTTTAGTAAATTGCGATCTGATGAAGAGAGAGAACGTCATAACAAGGCAATGGAAGATTTAGCTAAGGCAAGAGACGCTTACGAGAAAAGACGAATTGCTCACTTAGACTTTATTAATAAAAAGTTAAGAGAGCAGGGACATGCAGAGCACACATTTACAGACGTTGATGAAGCAATGAATGAATATTACTTAGTGACAGGAAAGAAGTTTCTAACATCGCCGCCGCCAGAACTGTCTGACTTTTATGAACCGTCTGAGGATCAGAAAATGGTAGAAATAGGCTTTATTATAGGCGCTATGGGAGCAATCTTTCTTCTTGCATATTCAATCTAAAAACATAGTTAAAATGTAATAAAAAAACAGTCTCTCTCTTATGGACAATACAAAGTACAATACGAAGTACAAAATATATTATTCTCCTGGAGGGTATTGGAAAGGAAAGGCCGCTATTGATAAACTGAGTAAAGCTGCTAGGGTGTCTGAATTAGAAGCAAAAGACTGGCTTTCAAAACAAGCAATTTGGCAAATATATCTGCCTGCCCCAAAAAGAATAATAAGACCTCGATTTGTTAATTCAGTTCCTAATGACACCCACCAGATGGACTTGCTGTATCTTCTGCATGACAAAGTTAGAAGAAAAAAGTTTAAGTATGCTCTGACAGTTGTTGACATGGCTTCAAGATACAAAGATGCTGAGCCTTTAACGGATAAAAGCTCAACTGCCGTGGCTGTGGCTTTACAGCAAATATACATGCGAGGTCCATTAAAGTATCCTAGGATGATTCAAGTTGATGATGGGAAAGAGTTTAAAGGAGCTGTAAACCAGTTGTTTTTAAGACACCGGGTTACAGTTAAGAGAGGGATCCCAGGCAACCATCGATCACAAGCCCTAGTAGAAAACTTTAATAAGAATCTAGCTGAACGTCTGTTTACCTATCAATATCACAGAGAAATTATGGACAGAGAACGCAACACAGAATGGGTCAGAAGGTTGCCAGCAGTCTTACGTGCCATGAACAATGAAGAATTTAAAGCAACAGGTCTTAAACCAGTAAACGCGATCAAATTAAAAAAAATTAGCATTACTGAAAATGTGCAGGGGACTCAAAAACTCTTGCCGTTTGGACTAAAAGTAAGATACTTGTATGCGTCAGGAGAAGCAGAAGGCGATGTTAGAATTAGAGCTACAGACCCTATATGGAGCGTAGATGTATATGAAGTTGAAAGAATTATGAAAACAGCCCCTCCCGTGTATTATTTAAGAGAGACTCTTTCTTCTAGCGGCGCTACTGCGTCTAAAAGGCCTGCCCCTAGAAGATCCTTTGTTCGTGAAGAGTTGCAAGTTGTCCCACCAAACACAGTGCCGATTAGTTAAAAAAAAAAAAAGTATTTGCTAAACTTATAATTTATTTTTTTGCTAAACTTATGATTTATTTTTTGCTAAACTTATGATTTATTTATTTTAGTTCCCATCTTATTTTTAACTTATTTTGGGTTTAACCAGTCATGTGTTTGCTTTTCAATGTTCTGTTTAATTGCATCAGTGTCTACCTGTTGTGAAGTAAAAGTCTTTCTCCACTCCTTTTGAAGTTCAATTTTTTGTCGTCTATAATCCTCGCCGTCAGCCATAAGCTTCTGAAATTCTTCGTCTGTAATGTTTTCATCCTGTATTGATTTGCTTATTCTTAATTTTAATGAAGAAAGTTTTGCTGATGCTAAGGCAACAATGGCGGTGTGCTTTTGTAGTTTAGGAGTTAATTTTTTTAAAACAGCACTCACAATCATAGACATGGCGCCTAAACCTAGTCCAAGGCTCCCTAATGCTAAAGAGGCTGGCGCCCCGGCCCCAGTAGCTAAAAGAGCAACACTAGACCCAGCACTTACGCTAGCTACAGCTGATGAGCCAGTAATTACATAAGAAAGAGTATGTAAAGCTTTAGCATATTTCTTTCTAGTAACCCTGTACTTATCTAAGTCACTTTCTATTTCTTCTTGAAGTTCGGTTATTTGTTCTAATCTAAACTGTTGAGCCTCCATTTTTTTAATTAAGATTATTTTTATTAATTAATCTTATACATATCTTCTTATTAATTCTTCTGGCAGCACTTCATCAACAGAGTAAAACGCAATAAAATCAACATACTTAATGAAAATAAAGTCAAGTACTGTTAGTTTGTCTTTGTCAACCATCACAGTAACTTTGTCAGAAGATACAAAAGTCTTTATTTCATCTCCGTTTTTAGTAATAACAATAGCGAGCTTCAGAGGGGCATCCAAGTTTTCAGCCTTTATTTGTATGCCTCTAATTAACGTATGTTCTGGCAAACTAGAATCAGCCTCCCTTGGAGTAATAAATAAGCGAAAAAGCATCGTCATTTGCCTAGATAGTGACTGTAGCGTTGGAGTAAACTCTAAGCCAACGGTGTCATCCCCCACTTCAGCTAAGGGTCTCTTTCTCTTTAGCATATATTCAGAACCCTGCCTAGTTATTTCAATCTGTTTTTTCTGTTGTGTTCCTGGGACCAGGCTAACAAGAAAGGGACCTGCATTCAAAGCTTTTCTAAAATTGTTTTTCTTATCAAAGTATACATTAGGGCTTCGTAGTTCAAACTTTAAATTCCAAGCAATTTCAGGAAGCAACGCCCAAACATTCTCTCGTTTATGAAGTTTGTATTCGTGTTTGCCAAAATCGTTTGCCCTTAAATTTCTTATCTCTTCCAGGTTAGGATACTGCTGTCGTTTTTTATCTTCAATTTCTGTTCGTTTGTAAACACCATCGTCGGTGTACTCAAATCCATAAACATTTCCTGGCACTCCTATTAAATCAAACTCAGTTGTGTCTGCTAGGTCTTTTAGCTCTACTGCAGTGCATTTAGGAGCTAGCTGTGCTTTTGATTCTGGCCCTCGAGACATTCTTTTTAATATTAAAATTATAATAAACAATTTGTTATAAACAGCCTATAATAAACAATCTATAATAAACAATCTACAATAAACAAACGTATTGAACTGGGGGGTCAGTCCGTAAGCATAGCTTAGCGTGCTTAGATTTTTCTAACTGCTCTTTTATTTTTTTTAGCTCATCTTTGTCCCTTATTATATAATTTTCACTTAAACATTCTTCAAAACTATCTTTGTCCTTAGTGTAAAATAAGATGACTGATTTTAACTGCGATCTAAAGTCTTTTAAGACAGCATTGTATTTTTGAGTTAAGAGCCACACAGAAACTAAGGCGTGGCGACCGCTGAAGGCTAGCTTAGACAAAGTCCTTCTTTTTTTAACAATGTCTCGTTCGGCTGAGCAGTCATCAATAATAAACAGCGTTTCAGTTCCCTCAAATAGTCTATAGTAATGTTCTAAACAGTCGCTCAGTTTGTCGCTAGGATCAACTAAAAATATATTATCGTCTGTCCAAATAAACTTCCTTTCTTTGTAAGACTTGTTGTGCTTAATGGTTGTGCAGAATATAACAATGTGCTCGTAATGAAACCTGTAGACTGTTTGTAACAAATCAAGCACGAAGACAGTTTTCCCACACCCAGTAATCCCGCAGATAAGAGAACAGTGCGGATCTTTGGGCAGAAACTTCAAACTATCCATCTGTTTTTATTAGAATATTTCTTCTGCATTTTAATAAGCCACATCTTTTAACCTGTTTTCTTCAATGTTTAGCTGAGCGTCACAAACCATAAAAATATGAATTTTTATTGGGGCGTTTCCGTCTGCTTTCTTGTGAATATTTATTTTTATGCCATCTTGCCCTACCCTTTCTCCACTTCCAAACAATCTGTTGTCAAATGTGGATCTAAAATCCAGCCACAGCCCATATTTAGTTATTAAGTAGTCTTCGAGTCTTACATCATAAAGGCGAAGTTTTTTACATACACGATCAACTGCAGGATCTCTTTGCCTACCTCCAGCAAATAACTTTCTTATTTCATCAAAGTGTTGGTGAGGTAAAAGTCCGCGACCCGAATACAACTGATCAGACTTGCCATTTATTGCACAGTCAACCTTCTCAATTTTTGGATTATAAAACGCTTCTGATTCTCTATGAAAAGGAGTTGTTCCTTCAGTAAACAAGAACAAAATTCCTTTTAAAGACTTTAGTGACTGATTTAGATGCATATTCCAGAGAGTGTCTCGCTTGTTTCTATTTTCTGTAGTGGAGTGTATAACTCTTTCATAATAAATAACTGTTTTATTTTTATACTGAGTTAAGATTGTTCTGGCCAGTTCAGGGTTAGTAACAACATCAAACTCAAGAGAAATGTCGCTGACTGCGTATTTAGCTTCAGGGTCTTCAGACAAAACAACAGAACCGCTAGGATTAAATGTCAGTTCATAAGTAAGTTTTTCTTTTAGTGCGCCTTGGTAATATGGCATATGCGTCTTTAACAGTTCAAAATCTAGAGGGATGCAGAATCTGTTGCCAAATGCTTCTGCTACTGCTTCATCTTTAACATCATCCTTTGCATCCTCCGCTCCAACTCTGTGCTTGAGACCGTTTGGACTTTGTATTCCCTGATAAACTTTCTCTTTTCTTTCTTTTTTAGGCAGCCATAGGTCAGAATAGAGGGCAAAAATGTCTGCCTCGCTTAGTACAAAGACTTCTCTGCCCTCCAGTTTGATTGCTATATGATTAACGATTGCCCTGCCCAAATTAGCAACAACAGTAGCATTAGGATCTTCCGATGTAATATCTATTTTGAATGACAGTTTAGCAGTGCCTGGCATTATAACATCGCCAGCGCCAAGATCAGGGAACTTGACTATTAAAGTTTGTCCGGGCTAAACTGTTGATGGAGTATTTACACTAATTACAGTCTGCCTTATACCTTTTACGCCGTGGGGTTCCTTCTCTTTTCTGTATGGATCAAGGTCACAACCGTATGAGTTCATTTTTTATAAAACAAAAAAGAATATAAATAAAAAATATGGATGAAGATTATGACCCGATTGATCCTATTGAAGAAGAAGATGAAACAGAACTGGGCCCTTCATTGCGAGAAGAGCTTGAAGAGGCGGGTTCTTTACTCCCTAAACAACGTCAAGAACTATTGCAAGAAAGAATTCAATCATTCTATAAAAGCATAGGGCGAAAGCTACCAGGCGTACTAGATCCTAACGATTTTGAGGAAGTTGATGGGCATTTGTATATAAAAACTGGTGCAGGAGGCCGTGTAAATGCTACTTCAGCGCAAAATCCAAACAGGTTTTTAAAACTAAGCACAATTAGGCGAAAACTCCCTATTGCTAAGGCAGAACAATTAAACCTTTTAGAGCCTAGAGACGAAGCTGTTAGTCGTTTACAGAACTGGGGGCAAGAGTTGCCAACACAATCTGAAATACAAAACATTCCTCTTCAAGAATTAAATCGAACAGCAGATGAACTAATAACAGAAATTGAAACGAGTTTAAGTGAGGAGACAGGTGTAAAAGAACTTGTCAATTCTCAATATTCTGATCGAGAGCGCAAGGCCCTTGATAAAGCTCTACAGACAATAAGGGGTGAACTAATGCACAACACAGCAAAACTTGGTGAGCTAGAAAGAGATATAGAAGAAGAAAAAATTAAACTGGCTGATGCAGACGATAACAATCTAGGACTAGAAGAAAAGGCTAGAATACAACAAAAATTACAGGAGTTAATGAACAAAAAGACAGAACTGTTAGGCGCGATTTCTATTAACAGAGGTCATCTAGAATCGCAAATAACCAGAATCAGAGAAGTTATAATCAAAATACTTCATGAAAACACTACGCTAGCAGAAAGAATAAGGATTCTGTTCAGAGAAGAGGGATTACAGTAGTTAGCATATTAACGGCTGTTGGGTTTGCTATCTCTACACTGGTTTATGCTTTAACTGGCGGTGCACCAACAGGGCCAGTAACGCCTCCAACACCTCAGCCTGGTAAAAGTTGGATTAGAAAACAATTACACCACCTAGCAAACTTATTAAAAAAGTTAGCAGCCAAAGCGCTTGATGCTCTGCCTGGCATAATAGGCAGTGTTGTTAGTTGGGTTTTGTCTACTATAGGTAAGGTGGCTGGTTATATGGCTGACCATCTGTGGACGTTAGGAGTGCTGGCTGCCGGTTTAATTTTTAGTGAAATAAAGTATGGCTAATCCAGTAAAAGTTAAAAACACAACGAGGGCTGTCTTTTCGCTAGTGTGACTGTCGGGGTGAGGCAGATCAACAGGTGGCGTGCTTTCTGGCTGTGGAACGCTTATAACTGGATCGCTTTCTGGCTGTGGGGTGCTTATAACTGGATCGCTTTCTGGCTGTGGGGTGCTTATAACTGGATCGCTTTCTTCAAGGATAGGTACTTTTTTTAAAATGGATGGAGCGGGCCTTGTGTTTAAGCCTTGATTGTGCCCTAAGTTTTGATCGTCTCCAGCTATAAGGATTTCATTGTTATAATTCTGTATCATGCCAATCTGTAGCCTAAGGTCAGAAGGCAGCATGTATAATCCATGACCAACAACAAAGTCAACCTTTGACCTAGCATGTGAAAGAACGTTTTGGTACCTTTGTATGCTTGCGGGCAAATCAACAGCAGAGTTAATAGCATCTTCTAAATTGGCTAGAAATTGTTTTCTGGCGTCAAAGCCTGTAGATTGATCCACTATGCTAGACTTAGTCTGTGCTTGCGCTCCTAATAGACACCAAACGTATGTTCTTATGGAGTCATTAAGCCTTTGCACTCCTGGCATTGTTAGACCTTTACTTTCATCTAAGATAAATGTTGCCCAAGCATTAGGATGTTTTTGTTCTATGGATCCTAATCGAACTTGTTTGTTTGGTTGAAAAGAGGTGTGGCCTGGCCAGTAGTCATAGGTATATTCTCTTTTTGTACCCCACAAATACAATGTGCCTAGTCCATGATTGCGGTCTAACTTTTGTCTAAAGTCAGTTGAAGGATTAATGTTAAATTCGTTGCAGATTCTTTCATACACATTATTATCCATTGGACTGAGAAATGGATTAAACGCGTTGTCATTGGGGAGGCGTACTTGTAGTTCAGTTAGTATGCGTCTGTACTGATAATAAACATAAAAGTTATATACTGACCTTACTAAGAGGTTGGGGTGGTTTAAATGGTTTGCATATGAAACACCGCAGCCAGTGGTTGCGCAGTAAATGGCAAAATTTAACTGATTCTGGAAAAAAGCCATAGGGCGAGATGACCATGCTGATGGCACTCTGTCACTCTTTATTGGAGGATTTAAATATCTAGTTAGTGGGTTTACAAGTCTGACTTGAAAGTCGTATGATCCATCTACTGCAATTGTTAAATTGCTGAAGTTCAAAGATTTGGGGTTATAAAACGCCCCTACATTGTAGGTAGCACTTTCATTATATTTAAAAGGTTCCATTTTTAAATAAAATAGTTATAAAAAAGATGTACATCTATATAACCAAGCAAAACGAGCGTGTGTTCTTAACGTACCCAATTACCAATTGGAGCGGGAGTTGTAGGATTGCCCTTAGAGAAATTGGTTTTAAAGTTATGTGGGTTAACATATCTGAAGGAGCTCAAAATAACTGGATTAATGTTGATGACGAGCAAGGCAATCAAATAGGCCATATACAAATACCTGATGGTTATTACAACTTTTGTTCTTTAAAAGAAGTACTTAACGATTTTGGCATATTGTTAACAATTAACGAGGCAAACCTTAGAATTACTATGAATTTTCCACTAGAGGAAAGAAGAGAGTACACTTTCCCTAAAGGCCTAGCTAAAATCTTGGGCTACAGAGATTATAGATTTAGCACAAGAGAAGGCATCTATCAGTTTGAAGGTAATAAACCATCTGATTTTCTAATTAACCAAATGTTGTATGTCCATTTGCAACAGTTAAAAACAAATACTAATTTGTTTAATGGCCATCCATCTACAGTTCTAAGAGCGCTACCGTCAATTAAGGCGGGTTTTGCGATTATCAGCTATACAGGTTTGATGGAAACAGTCAATTTAAAGAATTAATTGAGGGAGCTATAAATTCATTAGATGTAAAAATAACTAATCAAGATGGAAGGCTAGTTGTTTGTTCTGACTTATTAATGGTGCTGGAAGTAGAAGAACATATTAAAAAGTAGTAAGGGCTAAGTCTTGCGGACGTTGATAGCTGAGAGAGAATGTCAATATCTAGGTTCTATATCACCAAATCTTATCTAGCACGCAAGCCCCCCCATTTTAATGTACTGATTACGTCAATTTTTGGAGGTTTTGGGGTGTTAATTTTAAT
>JAMYXO010002361.1:0-2500 GCA_033310375.1 Conus canariensis | reverse complement strand
ACACACACACACACACACACACACACACACACACACACACACACAGAGGAGATTTTAACATTGATCTGTTAAAAACAAAATCAAAGTGGTATCAAAACTATATATCACATAACTTGGAACAACTAATTGAGAGACCAACACGCATTACTGAAAATTCCGCTACCCTAATAGATCATATTTACACAAATGCAAAACAATCCATTATCGAACTTTGTTCCCCTCCCTATGGCTGCAGTGATCACAACCCAATTTGCCTTACTTGGTTCAAAAACCGTGTAAAAATTCCAAAAGTAGGTCATAAAGTTATTTACTACAGGAGCTTTAGAAACTTTAAAGAAGATGATTTCCTTACTGACCTTTCTGAAGCACAATTTGATCTCATCTATCAAATCAGAGATCCAAATAAAGCAGCTGAATTTTGGATTGACACGTTTACCTCCGTACATAATAAACATGCCCCTTTTATAAAGAAAAGGATTAAACAGGAACCAAAACCTCCATGGATAACTAAAGAAATTGACACAGAAATTAATAAAAGAAATCATTTGAGTAATTTCGGAAAAAAATGAAGAATTCAGAAAACAAAGAAATAAAGTGACGTCATTAAAACGGAAATCGAAACGTACTTACTTTAGAAAAATGTTAACTTCTACCAAAGATACCAGGCAAATTTGGAAAGCAATTAACATGTTAACTAATAAACACGTGTCAAAAAGTCAACAAATGAGCTCAGACATATCTGCAGATCAACTAAATAATCATTTTGCAACCATAGCAGATAGAATCATATTAAATGATAGATCTAGTGAAAATGATCTCAATTATTTAGAACAATACATCCATTCTAAGGATATTCATGTTCCATTTAGTCTGAAACCCATGACCGTTTTAGATGTTAGTAAAGCCTTGTCTTCTTCAACCCAATCAAATACTCGTGATTTAGATGGTATCGAGACAAAAATACTTAAGTTGTCATGTCCTATTATCACAGATACTTTGACATACTTATACAATTTATGCATAGATAAACAAACTTTTCCTCTAGAATTTAAGGAAGCTAAAGTTATTCCTCTGTATAAAACCGGGGATTCTTCAAACCCATCAAATTACAGACCGATATCCATTTTATCAGCCATTGCAAAACCGATCGAAAAACATATGCATAAGTCTCTGTATTCTTATTTCGCTGATAACAAACTTCTCCACGAAAGTCAGTCGGGCTTTCGAAAACATCATTCTTGCCACACAGCCCTCATACAGCTTATCGACAGTCTTCTTTGCAGCATAATCGAGAATAAATTTGCAGGTATTCTCTTTGTAGACTTTGAAAAAGCTTTTGATGTCCTCAACCATTCTTTATTGTGCCGTAAACTTGAACTTTACGAACTGACTCCAGAATTCATAAGTCTTATTTCATCTTTTTTATGTGACCGAAAACAATTAATAGCTGTAGCTGACAAATTGTCAACATTTATGCCTGTCAAATATGGTGTTCCACAAGGCTCTGTGTTAGGACCTCTTTTGTTTACTATTTACGTAAATGATTTGCCTTGTTTTGTTAAATGTAAATGCGAAATGTTTGCAGATGATACATCTCTTCATGAAACCGACTCTGATGCCTATGAATTAACAATTAAGCTTCAATCAGATATCGATAAACTTACTGAATGGACACAACTAAACCATATGTCTTTAAATGCTATTAAAACAAAGTGCATGTACGTGTCTACAAGACAAAAACGACAAAAAATGAAATCAAATTTCAGCCTTTACTCATATCCAATAATAAAGTTGAGGAAGTCAGTTCACACAAAACACTAGGTGTCATTATTGACAAAGATTTATCTTGGACTGAACATATAACATTCTTAGCAAAACGCCTTTCCAAAAAAATATTTCAGTTGTCTCGGATAAAAGATTTCCTCGATGGCCACTCTCGAAAACTTTTTTTCTGTGCACATATTTTGTCATTAATTGATTATGCATCAACCCTTTGGGACAACTGTAGTGAACATAATTTAAAATTAATTCATCGTCTGTACAAACGAGCATTGAAATTAGTATTGTTAAAATCGAGCTCCCTAACTGATGAAGATTACAAACAACTCAAAATATTAACCTTCCCAAACAGACTCTTTTTCAATAAAGCCCTTTGTATGCATAACGTTATTAATGGAACAGCTCCCCAAAAGATTACAGAAACATTTAGAGTCAATTGCCATAGATATAATCATTTGTTGTCCATTCCTAGACCACACAACAATTTATACAAATCCAGTTTTGTATATTCAGGTGGGAATCTGTGGAATAAACTCACAAAACCCTTAAAAAATACAAAAAATAAAAACACATTTAGGAAAAAATTGAAAGATTATCTCATGAATCGTTAGCCACATATGATACTGAAAAAAGTCCATCCTGTGCAGAAAAGAAATACATTTGTAAAGATATACACTTTGTGAATGTTACCATAGGGACGGCAATGAGCATTAATACCTTT
>JAMYXO010002360.1:0-24182 GCA_033310375.1 Conus canariensis | reverse complement strand
AAAACCCCCTTCACAGGGGTTAAATTTTGGGAAACTGGGGGAAGAGTTGTCCCCCATCCCAAATGTAAACATCAAAAAATTTTTAAAACTGTGGAAGAGTCATACCCATCCCAAAATGTTTACATTCACCCATGATTTAAAAACTGGGGGACGAGTTGTACCCTTGCAAATTTTTAAACATTTAACATGAAATTTAAAAACCCTGGGGGAAGAGCCCATACCCATGAAAATGTAAAAAACCTAAAACACGTTATTAAAACTGGGGGAAGAGCCCTTCCCAATGTAAATTGTAAAAACCCACACGTTTTTAAAAAACTGAGGGACAATTTGGGAACCCATGAAAATTTGAAAAACACTCCCAACTTTTTAAAAAACGCGGATGATTTGCACCCATGAAAAAATGTTACACTAAACATGTTATAAAAAAACTGAGGAAGAGTTGTCCCAATGCAAATGAAAAAACACTCAAATGTTATTAAAACTGGGGAAAAAGTCATCCCCTTGTAAATGAAAACCACCTACATGTTATTAAATTTGAGGGGTGAATTGCCCCCCTTGCAAATGTATACACTAAAAAATGTATTAAAAACTGGGGGAAAAGGGGGTGTCCCATGTAAATTTTTAAAAAAACTCACACGTTTTTAAAAAATTGGGAGGGAAGGGGTTGTATCCCTGCAAATTTTAAAAAACTCGCACGTTATTAAAAACTGAGGGAGAGTGGGACCCATCCCAAATGAAAAAACCCTCACGTTAGGGGGGAGTCATAACCCAAAAAAAATTTTGGTTTAAAATTTTTTAACTCCCCCAAAAATTTTTAAAAAAAAAATTAAAAAGGGGAAGGGGCATACCTTTTTTGCCAAAAGTAAACACTCACACTTTTTTATAATGAGGGGGAATTTCATACCTTTTGAAAAAATTTAAAACCTCCAACATTTTTAAAAACTGGGGGAAAAGAGCCAAACCCTTTGAAAATGTAAACACTCACACATTATTTTGCCCTGAGGGAAAAAAAGAAAAATACCATGAAAAATTTTTTAAACCCTTCTCAACATTATTATGACTGGGGGGAAAGATTTCCATCCCAAATGCAAATGAAAACCCCTAAAACCTCATTTTTTAAAAATGAGGGAAGAAGTCATTCCCACTTTCCCAAATGAAAAAAACTTCCCCACATTTTTAAAACTGAGGGAAAAAGGTCTTACCCATGAAAATGTAAACACTTAAACATTTTTTTAAAACTGAGGGGGGGGGAATTTCCCATACCCATGAAAAAATTTTAAAACAAAAAAAATTTTGCTTTTTAAAAAAAATTTTGGGCACTGTTTCCCTGGGGAAAGGAGCGCTTTGTATCCAATGGGAAAAACCTAAATCCTTTTTTTTTTTGTTTTCCCCAGTGCAGAACTGTCGGGTTTACACAAAAATTCAAATAAAATTTTAAAAAAGTGAACCAGTCAGATCCTCCCTTTCCCCAAAAAGTGAAACTAGAAGAGAAAAAAACCCCTGCCCCAGTTGTGAAAACGGGTAAACCAAACCAAATTTTCCCCTAGCTCTTCCACCATCTACCCCAATATTTAAACTGATAAACAGTTCTAAAATTAGAAAAAAAAGGTTTAGCACTAAGAGCATGTGAAAATTGAATTATTTTTTTAGGTTTTCCCCAACCCATATCGTCCCTTCCCTGTCTTGACACCCTTCCTTCCCTCTCCTTCTCAGGGGAAAAATATGAAAAAGTGGGAAAGAAACTGGGGGGGAGGTGGAAAGGCAGAGAGTCCTCAAAAAAGAAGCCCCCTTAAAAGAATTTTTGTTTCGGCCCTTTATCCCCCTGAAACTCTAGGGGGGTTGGGCCACACCCGGGTTTTAAATGACCCCCCCGGATGCCCCCTTCTGCTGCCCCCTTTTTTTTTTTTTTTTTCCCCCAATTTGGGGGGAGGCCAGGGGCTGGGATTGGGAAACCCTGACCTTCTGGACATGCTCTTTTTCCACTTAATGACTCGGGGTTTAAACCCAAATGAGCACAGGGGCCCTTTAAAATTTTGAAAGGGAAATTAAGCCTTATAAAGGGCCCTTTTGTTCCCCCCTTTGGGACCGATCCAGTTGGAAACCCCTCTCTCCCCGTTTTCTGCCATTGCTTTCAGGGCTTGGTTTTTTCCCTCCTTGAAACTGAGTGCTGTTTAAATGGGGGCCTTTATGCAGATGTTCCAAAAACCCCCCAGCTCCAAATTTTCGTGGGGGATTTTGACCTGATAGCCTTCCTCCTCAGGCTGTTTGCCAAAATTCAGCTACTTTTAAAGTCTTGTAGATTTGAGCGCCCCCCATTTGTTCTCATATGGCCCACCGTGGGGCCGTTCTTGTTCAGCTGGTTTTTAACTTTTGAGGGGGTTTTCTATGTTGGTCTCATGCCACTTTGTGATGTTTTTCCCTTTTTTTTTTGGGTGACTCTTCCCTTTCTGGGAGGTCTGCGGGCACTCCCCGTAATCGGGCCCCGTCCAGTTTTTTTTTGCCTGAAGGGTTCGAGTGGGCACTGTTGTTTTGGGCCAAAAATGATTTGTTTCCCCCTTTCCTCCCTTTTGAAGAAAGGGTTGGGGTTTTTGCTTTTTTTTGGGAAAGTCCCGGGATTTTCCTTTTTGGTTGGTTTTTGGTACTAGCCCCCAGACTTTTGGGTTTCCCAATCTCTTTAAAGCTTTTTGGTTGTGCCCCAGTGTTCCTTTTTTAAACCCAGGGTACTTTACATGAGTTTGTGGAACAGCCCCAATTTTTGTTTTCAGGGGCGGGGGGATGCAGGATCGTCTGTTTTCCCCCCCCTTTCACCAAGTTTGATTTGAGGGCAAAAGGTCATTTTGCGGGATCTGAGAATGAAGCTAAATCCTGAAAAAGGGGAAAGTGAAAAATGTCTTTTCCAAAGTGGGACTTTCTTTGGAGTGCATTCTCCCACGTTGTCCTTTCCCCTTTTGCGGGCCCTCTGTGGACTGTTTTTTTGGAGTTTTTTTTTGGTTTCTTTTTTCTAAATCTTTTTGTTTCATATGTCTTTTGGCTTTTTCCTTTGGCTTTGAAAAACCTTTCCCCCATTTTGGTTAAACCCCCAAAAAGCCCTTTTGGCCCTGTTGGTCTGTGTGGGTTTTTAAAATTCTTTCCCTTGAGACTTTCTTTTCCCGAATTTTTTCCCCCTCTTTGAACTTTTCATTTTTTTGCCTTTTAAAAAGCTGGGGTTGTTTGCTTCTAAAAACCTTGTTCCCTGGTTATCCAGAAATGCTTTGAAGTTTTTGCCCTTCCCTGTTTTGTTTTTCCTTTCCAGGAGGGAAATTTTTAAAGTGGTATTTTTTGGCTTTGCTTGGCGGGACGGGTTAAAAAGCCCCCCTTTAGGCCCGTCGGGAACCAGGGGGGGGGAACCAACCAAAGCCATTTCCCTTTTTGAATTTGTTGATTTTGGTTCCGTTGCCCCCACTTTGGGTGGTGCGATGAGGGAAAATTCACCCAAAAGGCCATTAGGAGCTTTGGAAAATCTGATAACCTGCAGACCCCAAGCCTTGTTTTTGAAAGGGAGCCCCCCGGTTTCCAATGGGTTCCAACCCTTCCCCCCAAACATTGCTTGGTTTTTTTTTGCTCTTTGTGTGTCTTTCGCGTATTAAATCTTCCCTTTTCCCAAAGGGGCCCCTTGGGCTGGTTCCTTCTGGGGCTTTTGGGAAATGGCCGGGTTTTGGGCAAACCTTGAAGCCCCACAAAACCGGCCCCTTTTCCTTTAAAATAAAGTGAGAAAATTCCGTAAATTTCTTTGGTTGAAACTTAAATTTGGATGGGGCCCAAATATGTCTTTCCACCCCTTTTCCAGCAAAAAAGGGCGTGTTCGTCTTCTCTGGATAAAATTCCCGGGTATTTGTCACCCATAAAGGCCTTGAGAGGAGGCATCTTGAAACCCTTCCCCAAGGCCCCTGTTTGTTTTCCGTTGTTTTTTCCCTGCTTTAAAGATGATTTCCCATTGCCAGAAACGAACAGTATTGGGGAAATTGCACACCCCAGCAAAAACCCCCTTTTCCCAAAGTTGTTTCCAGTCTGTTTTTGTACCCCTTTTGGTGGGGGAACCGCTTTGAGAAGCCTTTTGGAAGTTCTTCGGGAGCATGTCGCGGGGGTTTTTTTTTGGCACATGGCAATTAAAGGGACCCAACCCTGTATAATCTCTTTGGGGCCCCCAAAGATCCATATGCTTTTTCCCAAAGTCAAGCCACCCCTTACGCCAGGTCTCTTTTTTTTTCTGTTTTCCCTTTTTTGGATTGCGTCCCAGATCTTGGGTTGGGGTTTTTCCCAAACAAAAGCCCCCAAACCCCGGGGATGCCATTTTTGGAAAGGGGGCAAAAAATAAAAAGGATTTGGTTTTCCATCAGGTACTTGGTAAACCTTTGCTGCCATGCCCAGAGAAGAAGTTTTTCCCCTTCGACTTTCAGAAAAGTATAAATTGGCAAAAAAAAAAATTTGGTAAATGATGTCACTTGAGTTTTCTCTTTGGGGGGATGTAAAAACCCAAAATCGGCCGTCATCCCATGGCCGCTGACCCTTTGGTTTTTTCCAACCCAATCGCAGGTTTTTGGACCCACCCCAAGAAAACCTTGGGAAATTTTCTTTTTTAAAGCTGGTAAGGTTTTTTCCTTTTGGGCCCTGGTGATGTTTTGGCTCGGGCTTTTTTCGACCACCTTTTTGATTTCCGCCAACGTTGGGGGGCTTGCCTTTTTGGAAACTTTTCCTAAAGGGGGGTTTTGGCCAAAAACCCGGACCTTGAATGTGAGTGGTGCTTTGCTTGTGGGTTAAGATTTATTTTTTTCCCCCAGAGGGTTTGTAAAGAAACCCCTTTGTCCCAAAATTTTTGGGCCCCGGGAATTTTGGTGCTCAAACAGTGTTTGGAAACTGGATGGGGTCTCTAAAGAAGCGCTCTTTGGGGTTTCTTCTTTTTGCTCTTTCCTATCCCTCGCAGTTTCCCGTTTTCCCCTGAGGGCGCTGGGGTTTTTTTCTTTAGGTCTTTCCCCAGTTTTTTCCAAGGCCCCTTTTTTTCAGCTGGCAGTCCCGGTCTTTTTTTGGCATCTTGGGGTTTTTTTTTTGGGAAAACCCCTTTTGATCTTTTCCTTTTAATTTTTTTCCTTGGGTCTGGATTTTCTTTGGGAAAAAAGGTTTTTTCTCTTTTGGGTAGTTTTGCTCCATGGGCCGTCTCTCCCTTGTGGCAAAACCTAAATGCCCCCATATGTGGTTTGTTTGGGGTTCCCGGGGTTTTTTTTCCCCTTTCAGTGCATCGATTTTCCCTTTTGGAAAACGAATTTTTGGCTTTCTTTTTTCCCCCAAATCTTCAGTTTCGTTTTGTGTGGAGGTTTGAGTTTCGGGCCCGCCTGGCATCGGGGGGCCTGGAAAATTTCCTTTCCATCCAAACCCCAAAAAAAGCGGGGATGTTTTTGGGCCTGGTTGGTTTAAATTTCTGGCCTTGGTTTTTTCCCCGACAAAAAATTCACCAAGAGAGGAAAAATTAAAACTGAGGTCCCCATGAGGCGGGCCCAATAAAGGGCCCCCAATTAATTTTAGATTGTTTTTTTTTAAATTGCGGGACTGATGGGGAATAAAGGATGATAAAGATGAAAGATGTTGCTACAAAATTTCCCTTTTTGGGTTTGAAACTGCAAGACAAAAGTTTTGTATAAAATGTTTTAAATTTATCCCGATGTAAACCCAAAACTGAGAGTTTCAGAAACTTTAAAATGTTGATCGGGAATTTGGGGCCTATTTCAAATGCATTAAAATTTTGGGATATTTTCTATAAATGATGCCCAAATTTTTATCATTTGGGGCCCCCAAATATAAAGTTAAAAGGGGAATTACTGAAAATTTTCCGCTGTTTTGGGAAACTCCTTTAGGCCCTTTTGGCGAACAGCTCAAACTTGACCCTACCAATTTCCCTGAAAAAAAAAGGGAGAGATGATGACCAAAACACCAGATTTTCCCAATACTATTTTTTAAATGTTTTTTAACCTATCCCAGTCTTGGGTTTTAAATTTTATATAAAATTTCCAACAAGGGGGAAAAAACCCCCTTCATTTACCAAAATGTTTTTTTTTCCCCTGACCCCAGTTTTTACTTTAGTAAATTTTAAAATTCCCGGAAATAAATGACATGTTTGATCATGGGCGGGAAGAAAAAACCCTTTTAAAAATAAACAATTTTTAAAATTTTTTGGGAAGTCCCCCAATTCCCCCCCTTGGTCTTAAATTTTTGTTGGATTTTCCCAAAAATTTTTAAGCAAAAATTCCCCAACACATTTTCAAAAAGGTTTGAAATTGTGATTTTGTAAAGCCGTTTTTTGCAATCATAAATTTATATATTTTTTTTTCCCCTTTGGGTATGCTGGTGAGTGACGTGTTAAAATTTGTAATAAAAAATGTTTTGGGGGTGGGAAAACAAAATTTTAAAAACCCCACACAAACAGAGTTTCAAATTCAGCAAGGAATTTCCCAATTGTGCACGGAATAGTCCCAAAATGGGCTGAAAAAATATCTGCAAATTTTTTGAGACCCATTGCCTTTTCCCCCCACTTCATCCCGATGGTTATAAATAAAATGTTTTGACAAAGACGAGAGTTTTTTGAAAAAGAATGTTTTTATAGGGGTTTTTGGGCTTATAAGATGTCATGACCTGAGTACTGGCAAAAGGGGCTGGCAGCCCTAAAATCTGTGCCAATTAAAAATTCTTTGTATTTTTTTTTTGTAATGTCTAGTTTTAAGGGGGTGTGTGTGCATGGGTGGGTCCGGTGGGGTTTGTGTGTGTGTGTTTTGTGTGTGTTGGTTTGTGTTTATGAATTGTGTTTTTGCTTTTTTTCTACATGTGGTTCGTTTTCCAACATTTCCGTTCAAATTTTTGTTAAACCCTTGTGTGGATTTATTTGCCCTTTTCCCAATGAGGGTACCACGCATTTGGTTGGTTGTTTTAAAATTTTGTGCTTTTGTTTCTTTTTGGGCGCACTTTTCTTGTGTGTAGGGTTGTGTGTCCCCTGTGTTGGGCAAAAACCCACGAAACTTTTGGTTTTTGGCAAAAACGAGCAAAGGGTTGTTTGTGTGTGTTTGTGGGGTGGGGGTGTGTGTTTTGTGAAAAGGCGAAACCAAAATTTTCCCTTTTTTTGAGGCCCCCCTTTTCCCCCTTTTTTTTTTTTAATTTCTCCCCGGGGGTTAAAGGTTCCAAGACTTGGGTAGAAAACCAAAAATTGGGAAAATTTGTCTATTTTTTTCTTTTTCAACCAAAGGGAATATGGGGAAAGCCCTTTTAGACTGAGAAAAAGCCCACCAAAGTTCGGGAGGGGCGGGTTTTTCCCGGCCCTCATATTGTCCGCCCTAATATTTTTTAATCATAGAAATCAAAAATTTGGGGAAATTGCCTTTGGCTTAAACCATTTGTTCAAACAGTTCAAGGGTTGGTGAACCTTTAAGACTAGGAGGTTTGCCTGTTTCTTTCAGAAATTCGGGTTCCACCCTTAAATTTTTGGCAGGGGCAAAAAGTTTGGATCTTTTTCCCCATCTTGCGGGCCTTTTGGGAATGAATGGGTTTTAAAAATTGCGTTTTAATTGAATATAGCATTTAAACCCTTTAAAAAAAACAAAAAAAAAAAAAGGGCACTGAAATTTGCAAACTTTAAACCCAAAACGAATTTGAAAGGAAAAAATTTGATGCGTTTAAAATTTCTTTTGTTTTTTCTCAAGGTAATTTAAAAAAATCAGGCCCCACGAAAATAAAAGAACGAGCAAGTCATGATTTAAATTTTATTGAGACGGTTTTAAATGTTTTAACATATGCCTGTTTTAAACCCCAGGGGACAGTTAAACTATATAGTGTTTCCAAAAAGCTTTTTTAAATTGGAAACAATTAATTTAAACGAGGGAAAGAAGGTTTTAAAGCCAAATACCAAAAAATTTTTTTTTGGATTGTCACAAAATGTTTTTAAAACCCGGTCCCAAGATGGAAACGGCTTCTTGCGCCAAAGGTAAAGTGAGATTTGTGATTCCCTGTTTTCATTTTCGTTCCCCTGAGTGGGGGTCTATTTTTGCCCTGAAGAAAACCCTTTGAGGTCGAAAAAAAGCGTGTGTTTTGTAAATGTTTTTCCCTTTTGTTGTTTTTTGGGCGGCTGCAGTACTTAAATTTTTTTTTTTTTTTTTTAAGTTTTTGTTTTAGATCCCCAAACCTGCAGTCCCCTTTCAGTTAGAAAACTAAAATTGATTTTAGCATTACTTTTTTTCCTTTTTTCGTTAATGTTTATGTCGGGGAAATTAAAACTTACTGTTTTTCCCGATAAAAAATTTTGTAAAAGAAACGCAGGTTTTGGTGTGGTCTTCTTTTCGGTAGCTGTCCCCATTGTTGTTTCCCGGGTTTTGTTTTCCTTTTGGGGAAAAACCTTAAAATTAAACAAAGAGAATTGAAAAGGGGAAACGTAAAAGCAAAAATTTTAAAGTGAGTGCCCGAAAACAGCCCGGGGTTTGAAAAACTTTTTTGGTTTTTTTGGGGAACTTAAAACCCCCGGGAAAAAAACCAAGAAATCAAAGTGGTGCAGCGGTTTCAGAGTCTTTCTTTTTCTTTTTTTTTTATTTTTTTTTTTAAACTGTTTTTTTAAATTTGAGGACCCCCCAAAGTGAAAAACGGGACACTTCCCACGTTTAAAACCCCTGGGTTTAAAAAAATTGTCGTTTTAGAAATTTCTTTTTATTAAACTCTCTCCTCCCCTCTCTCTCCTCTTTTCTTCTCTCCTCTCTTCTCTCTACTCTCTGGTAATGACAATAAAATATAAAAGTCCCCTCTTTTTCCCCTCTCTCCTCTCTCTTCTCGCTCTCTCTCTCTCTTCAGTGTGTGTGTGTGTGTGTGTTTGGTGTGACCTTCCTTTTTCCTCTCTCTCTCTCTCTTTTTACAGGAAAAGGGGTGGGGAAAAGGGCCCAAAAGGCATTTAAAATTTTTTTATGAGCTTTACAAAAATTTAAAACAAAAAAACCCAAAAAAGTGACCCAAAAGTTCAGGGTGGTAAAGAAAGTTTCAAAACATAAAAAGGGAAAGAAGTAGTCTAGAAAAAAACCAAAAACATCGTTTTTGTCCCATACTGAAAAGAAAAACCCCTAATTCAGATTTGGGCAGAGACAGGCGCTTTAACACCCGCCCAGAATGCCCCAAAAAAGGAAAAAAGTGATTTCCCTTCCCAAAAAGTCGGGGCTGCAGTTTCGTTTTCGGGAAAAAAAACAAACTTTGTTTTTTGGTCCCTTAAAAAATATTTTAAAAAAAAAAAAGTTTTTCCCTTCTTAAATTGCCCCAGGACACCCCCAAATAGAGAGAAAGAAGTCCCAAAGGAAAAACCAAAGTGATTTTTTTTACCCAATTAGGGTTACAGCTTAAATTTTCAGGACGGAAATAAAACACTCCCCAGGAGCTAAAAATCCTGAAAGACCTTTGGCAAACCTGGTTGACCCAAAGTTTTTTTCCAGAATTGCGCAGGAACCCCCACACCCTTTTGTGTGTTGTGGCCCTCTGTCCGTCTTTTTGCCGCTGTAAACACCAGCCCCCCCCCCCAAACAAAGGTTTTTCCCCTCCCAATTTTCCTTCCAACCACCTTTTGTGGGGGTTCATCGGGGCCCCCGGCAGCATTGGGCGGAACCCCAAACTTTGGGGGTTTTCTTTCGGTGGTGGTCGGGGTGTGTTGTGGGTTTGTTGTTTTAAAAATTTTTTGTTGTGTGTTTTGTGGGTGTTGTGTTTTTGGGGTGTTTTTTTTTTTGTGTGTTTTTGGTGTGTGTTTGTGTGGTGTGGGGGTGTGTGTGTGTGGGGGTGTGTGTGTGTTTTTGTTTTTTTGTGTGTGTGTGACTTTTTTTCTTTTTTGTCCCGCAAGGGCCTTCCATTGATGTTACAGAAGGGTTTTTTAAAAAATGTGTGGAGGCTTAAAATTTGTAGCTTTAAAAGAAAAAACAGAAAACAGCAGTAAATTTGGGGTTTTTCCCTTAAAAAATCCCCCCTTTTGGGTTTTAAAAATGCTGTTCAGCCCAATTGACATTAGGTTTAGAAAAACCCCAAATGCAAACATAAAAATGTTTTTTAATGCTTTGATGCTATGTGGGGATTGTTAAAAAGTCATGGACAAGCTCCTAGTTTAACACATCAGTCCCCCAAAACCCTTCCCAAAGCCCGGGTTTTTGGGGGTTGCCCATGTGGCGAAATCAAAACGGCCCAACACAATAATGATCACCCCCAGGGATGTTTTTTTCCTAGGGGTTAAAATTTCTTCAGCTGCCCGGGGATCCCATGGGAGTTTTTTACCCGGGTACAAACAACAAAAAACCCAAACCCTTTTCAAAATTTCCGTAGCAGACTCAGCCACAAAAAAGTTTAAAAAAAAAATTTTTTTTTTATAGGGCGGGCCCAAATTTTTTTTTGGGGTTTTTCCCATTGTCGGGTGCACAATGGGACATGCTTTATTTTTTTGAAAACGGGCCCAAAACCCCAAAAAGTGTTTTGAAAATTTTCAATATTTTGTTTAAAAATTTTTGAAAAAATTCAAAAGCTCAAGAGGCCTTTCTGAGTTCAGGATTTGGGGGGGAATGTTTGGGAAAATAAATTTGCCTGTGGGGATTGATAGACCCTTTTTAAATGTTGTCCTTTTTAATTTTTCCCAACACGACCCCTGGTCTTTTTCTTTTCTTTTTTTTGTGCCCCCAGTCATCATGTTAAAATTATTTGTTCTTTTGTGTGTTGCCATTTTTTATCCTGCCATTAAGGCAGCCATACTACAATTCAGGGAAGGTGCTTTTATGTGTAAGTGTCATCCATACCAACGGCCAAACTGGCCTTCTCTTCCGAAAGTTGTGATGGGAAATTTTTGTGGTGCAATTGGGGTTTTTCGTGCTTCACACAAAGGAACCCCGGTTTGTTTGTCTTTATTCGAAGGACTGTGTGGGAAATGGAGTCGAACCATTGTTAAATCTGAGGGGAAAAATCCCCCTGTTCCAAAACCGGGGCCCCCCCGGGGAAAATTTAAACCCCCAACTTGAAAAATTACGAGTCCCGGGGCTCTACCAACTGAGCTTTTCTGGTTCCCCCCTGGGTTTTTCCTGTCAGTCACATTGCCAGCGGGCCAAAGGGCCACCTTTTTTGTTGTCATGAGGGGAAAAACCCCCAAAGGGGGGAACTGCCCCCCAGTTGAGAGTCATTTCATGGGTTGTTGTTTTCATATAAAAAAATGTAAGACAAATAACTGTAAACTCCCCTGTTAACATCTACTTGTTGTTGGTTGTTTTCATGGTTGCGTCCATGAAAAATCACTTTTATGAAAATGAGGAAATTTCACATTATCCTTAATGTACGCCCGTGAGTATATTTGTTTGTTTAAAAAATCAACCCATGAAGAAAAAAATGTTTCAGGTTGAAATTTTTGGAGTGGTGGGGGTAAGTTTGGGATTGAAAAAAGGGGGGGGCTGAAAAGGAGTCAGGAAATTTTGGAAAAAATGGGGACTATGTTGAAAAAACCCCGGAGATTTAATTTGGGGGGTAAGCAGTCAGTAAATGTGTTATGTAATGGGCGCATTCCCTTGGAGGGCTAAAGGGGGGGGGGGGGGTAAAGGGAGGGCCAGACCTTTTTTCATGTTTCTGTGCTTCTGCCTGTTTACTTTGAATGTCTAAAGTTGTATTTTAGCCAAATTTTTGTATATGTATTCAATAGGAATCTTTCTTTTTTGTCATGTCGGTTTCAAAGAAAAATCATTTACTACAAGAAACGTGCTATATAAACAATTGTTTTTCTTTTTTTTTTACCCTGGTTTTGTTTTTAAGCATTTTAGTTTTTCCCGACATGTTGTTGTTTAAAAACCCGGGGTATGTATCTTGAGAATTAGTAATGAACTTTTTGTATAAATTGGAATTTCTCTCAAAAATGTGAATTTTTTGTCTTTTTATTCCAGGCATTACACAAGCAAAAGTGACCCTTTTATGGAGTGACAGGGCTCTTCAGGTAAAATATAACTTGTCTGATTTCTTGTCTCTGTTCCCTTTATAGTTGTTCCTTTTTTTTTTTCCAAAAATGTCCATGGAAAAAAGTGTCTTTGTTTGTCGTTTGTTTAGCTATTAAACTTCTGTGCCCTTCAGGGACCCCGATTTGCACATTCCCGGGTCCCCCCTCCCAAAACCACTATGCCTTGTCCCGCTGCAGCCCCTCCACCAGCAAAACCCCAGGGGGGAACCCAATGTCAAGTTGTCCCCCACACGAAACACTGTTGCTGTTTAAGGTTATATGAAAGGGGTTTAATCAGTTAAAATTATAGCGATAAATGGAACAGAAAACCCATTAGGGGGCGCATTTGAAAAAATTTTGGGTTTTTAAATTGTATATCAAGGGCTTTTTTTTTTTTTTTTTTTGCGTTTATTTTTTAAAATGTAAATTTAAAAAAGAAAAAAAAAAGATTAAAAAAAAAAAGATAATGTTTTTTAAAAAAGTCGAGAGGGAGAAAATAAAAAAAAGATATGATCACAAACCAATGAAACAGAAAGCAAAAAGAAGACCCATGGCAAAAGTGGAGAAAAAAGGGGTGAAAAAAAAAGAATTTTGGAGGCAAGCTTCGTTGTGTTTGCATTTTTGGAGGGAAGTGAACACATGGGCTGAAACGGGGTCCAGCCCTCAAGGTTTTTTTTTTATGTTGCAAAAGTGAGCCCAACTGTAGGTGGAAATCTAAACAAATTTTAAATTTTAAATTTTTTTAGGGGAATCCCCAAAAGGAAAACGTGGACAAACGAGCCCCAAAGTCAAAAACGACCGTTTCGCCCTTTAGGTCTTTTTTCAGGCAAGACACAAAAAAAAAATAGGAAAAGTGTTAATTTGAACGCTTTTTTTCACTTAGCCTGTTTGTTTGGTCTTGCCCTAAAGAAGACTAAGAGGTCGGAAACGCGTAATGTTTTTGTTTGGACTGTTTGTCCAGGGTTTTTTCTCTTTGCTAACATTTATTTGAGATTTTTTTTTCTGGTGTTATTGACGGGGGAGGGTAGAACTAGAAAAATGCTGTGGCTTGCTTGCTGTAGTACTGGATTTCCACCCTTGATTCCAAAAAAAAACAGTCCAGCATTCTCTGTAGGAGAATTTTGGGTTTCCCCTTTAAGGGAACCAAACATTTCGGGATTTGTGGTTTTTTAGATTGTGATTTTAATTTTTTTTAACAAATTTATGGCTGCATTGTGAAGGGTCTGGGCGTAATTTTAAAAGCATGTTTTAAAAAATTTTTCTTGCATGTCTATCTTCGAACTTTTATTGGGATCCTTGTTTCTAACAATAAAAATTTGTGCTGGGGGGGTTTTCTTGGGAGGTATTCCCATTTGGGAACAGTACTTTATTTGATCTCCTTTTTTCATTGTTAAGTTTTTTTAACTTTTTTTCACAATGTATGGGGTGATGACAATTTTTTTTGTGTGTTAGTTTTTTTTTGTATGTTTTTCTTTTTAAAGGGGTTTCTGAAGGGTTTTTTTTAAGCCCTGATTTGGAAAGGGGGTTTTTTGTGTTGCTGAAATTGGGGCTTTTATGTTCACCTGTCTTGGTTAATTTATTCCCCAATTCCTCATTTGGGGGCAAAAAATTTACTTTGTGAGTGTTCCTAGGGGGATGGTGGTTGGGAAAGGGTTTGGGGGACTCTGTGTGGTGTGTGTGTGTTTTTGTGTGTTTTGTGTGTGTAATGGGTGTGGTGTGTGTGTGTGCCGGGCTGTGTGTCTCTCCTGTGTTGGGTGTTTTATGTCCCCCGGGTATATCTGTTTTTTTGTATGTTTGCTAAAATACTTGGCTGTACAGTAACCTTTACCTAAGTATTAAAATTTTCCCCCTCCCGTCTTCTCAGTAAAAATAATGTAAAAAAGGAAATAGAAAAAATTCCCTTTTTTCCCCTTTTTTTTTTTAAATTTTTTTTTTTTTTTTGGGGGGGAAAAAAAAAAAGGTTTTTTTTTTTTAAAAAAACCCCTTTTCCAAAAAACCGGTTTTTTTTTTGGGGGGGGCCCCCCCAAAAAAATTTTTTTTAAATTTTTTTTTTTTTTTTTAAAAAAAAGGGAAAAATAAAGGGGGGGTTTTTTCCCTTTTTTGGGCCCCAAAAAACCCCGGGAATTTTTAAAAAAATTTTTTTTAAAAAAAATTTTTTTAAAAAGGGGGTTTTTTTTTAAAACCCAAATTTTACCCCCCCCAAAAAAACCCTTTTTAAAAAAAATTAAAAAAATTTTTAAAAAATTTTTTTTGGGGTTTTTTTTTTTTTTTTAAATTTTTTTTAAAAATTTTTTTTTTTTTTTTTTCCCCCCCCCCCCCCTTTTTTTTAAAAAACCCCCCCTTTTTTTCCCCTAATTTTTTTAAAAAAACCCCCCCCCCCCCCCCCCCCCCCCCTTTTTTTTTCCCCCCCCCCCCCCCCCCCCCCCCCAAAAAAAATTTTTTTTTTTAAAATTTTTAAAAAAAGGGGGCCCCCCCCCCAAAATTTTAATTTTTTTTCCCCTTTTTTTCCCCCCCCCCCCCCCAAAAACCCCTCAAAAACCCCTTTTAAAACCCCCCCCTTTTTTCCCCCCCCCAAAAAAAAACCCCCCCCCCCCAAAACCCTTTTTTTTAAAAATTTTTAAAAAAATTTTTAAAAAAAAAATTTTTTTTTCCCCCCCCCCCCCGGGGAAAGGGGGGAAAAAAAAAATTTTTTAAACCCCCCCCGGGGGGCCCCCCCCCCCTTTTTTCCCCCCCCCCCAAAAAAAAAATTTTTAAAAAAAACCCCCCCTTTTTCAAAAACCCCCCCCCCCCAAAAACCCGCCCCCCCTTTCCCCCCCCCCCCCCCCCCTTTTTTTTTTTTTTTTGGAATTTTAAAAAAAAATTTTTTTAAAAATTTCCCCCCCCCCCAAAAAAAAAACCCCAAAAAAAAATTTAAAAACCCCCCCCCCTTTTTGGGGGTTTAAAGGATTTAAACCAAAAAAAATTTTTTTTTCCTTTTTTTTAAATTTTTTTTTTAAAAAAAATTTTTTTCCCAAAAAATTTTTAAAAAAAAATTTTTAAAAATTTTTTTTAAAAAAAAAAATTTTTTTTTTAAAAAAAACCCCCCCCCCAAAAACCCCCCTTTTTTAAAAACCCCCGGGCCTTTTGGGGTTAAAAAACCCCCCAAAAACCAAAAAAAAAATAAAATTGGAAAAAAAAAATTTTTTTAAAAAAAAAATAATAAAAAAAAAAACCCCCCCCCCCTTTTTTTTCCTTTTTTTTTTTCCCCCCCCCAAAAAAAATTTTAAAAAATCCCCAAAAATTTCCCTTTTTTTTTTAAAAAACCCCCCCTTTCCCCCTTTTAAAATTTTCCCCCCCCAAAAAATTTTAAAAACCCCTTCCCCAAACCCCTTTTTTTTTTAAAAAAAACCCCCTTTTAATTCAAAAAAACCCCCCCCAAAAAACTTCCCCCAAAAAAAAAACCCCCCCAAAAATTTTTTTTTTTCCCCCAAAATTTTTTTCCCAAAATTTTTTTTTTTTTCCCCCCCCCCCAAAAAAAAAAAATTTTTTTTTTTGGGGGGTTTTTTTTAAAAATTTTTTTTTCCCCCCCCTTTTTTTTTTTTTTTTAAAAATTTTTTTTTTTTTTTTTTTTTTTTTTTTTTTTTTAACCAACCCCCCTTTTTTAAAAAACCCCCCCCCCCAAAAAAAGGTTTTAAATTTTTTTTTTTTCCACCCCTTTTAAAAAGGGGGCCCCCTTTTTGGGGGTTTTTAAACCAACCCCCCCCCCCCTTTTTTTTTAAAATTTTTCCCCCCCTTTGGGGGAAAAAAAAACCCCGGCCAAAAAAATTTTTTTTTTTAAAAAAAGGGGCCCCCCCAAAAACCCTTTTTTTAAAAAAAAAAAGGAATTAAATTTCCCCCCCCCCTTTCCCCAAAAATTTTTTAAAAAAGGGGGGTTTTAATTTTAAAAACCCCCCCAAAACTTTTAAATTTAAAACCCTTTTTTAAAAAAAAAAAAAAAAATTTTGGTTTTTTTTTTTTTTAAATAAAAAAAACCCCCCCAAAAAAAAACCCAAAATACAAAAAAAAAAAGGGGGGTTTTTTTTTTTTTTTGGGGGGGGGGGGCCCCCCCAAAAATTTTTTTAAAAAAAAAAAAAAAAAAAAAACCCCCTTTTTTTTTAAAAAAAAAAAAAAAAAAAAAACCCCAGGGAAAAAATTTAAACCCCAAAAACCCCCCAAAAAATTTTTTAAAACCCCTTTTTTCCCCCCCAAAAAAAAAAAAAACCAAAAAAAAACCCCCCCTTTTTTCCCCCTTAACCCCCCCTTTCCAAATTTGGGGAAAAAACCTTTAAAAATTTTTTTGGGGGAAACCCCTTTTTTTTAAAAAAACCCAAAAAAAAAAATTTTTTTTTAAATTCCCCCCCTTTTTTTTTTTTTTTTTTTCCCCAAAAAAAATTTTTTTTTTTCCCCCCCCCCCTTTTTTTAATTTTTTTAATTTTTTTTTTTTAAAAATTTTTTTTTCCCCCCCTTTTTTTTAAAAAAAACCCCCAAAAAAATTTTTTAAAAAATTTTTTTTTCCCCCCCCTTTTTACCCCCTTTTTTTTTTTTTAAAACTTTTCCCTTTTTAAAACCCTTCCCCCCCCCTTTTTCCAAAAAAAAAAAAAAAAAAAAAAAAAATTTTTTTTTTCCCCCCCTTTTTCCCCAAAATTCTTTTTCCCCCTTTTTTTTCCCCCCTTTTTAAAAAAAAAAAAAAAAAATTTTTTTTTTAAATTTTTTTTAAAAAAAATTTTAAAAATTTTTTTTTTTTCCCAACCCCCCCCGGGAAAAACCCCCCCCCCTTTTTTGGGGGGGGGCCGGGTTTTTTTTTTTTTTTTCCCCCCCCCGGGCCCCAAAAAATTTTTTTTTTCCCTCCTTTTTTCCCCCCCTTTTAAACCCTTTTTTTTTGGGGGGTTTTTTTTTTTTTCCCCCCCAAGGGGGTTTTTCCCCCTTTTTTTTTTTTTTTTGGGGGAAACCCCCCCTTTTTTTTCCAAAAAAAACCCAAATTTTTTTCCCCTTTTCCCCCCCCCCCCCAAAAAAAAACCCCCCCCCCCCCCCCCCCCCCCCCCCCCCCTTTTTTCCCCCCCCCTTTTTTTTTTTTTTTTTTTTGGGGGGGGGTTTTTGGGAAAAGGGGGTTTTTTTGGGGGTTTTTTTTCCCCCCCCAAAAAAACCCCCCAAAAACCCCAATTTTTTTCCCCCCCCCTTTTTTAAACCCCCAAATTTAAAAACCCCAAAATTTCCCCCCCCCCCTTTTCCCCCGGGGAAAAAAATTTTTTTCCCCCAAACCCCCCCCCCCCCCCCAACCCCCAAAAAAAACCCCCCCCCCTTTTTTTTCCCCCCCCCAAAAAACAAAAAAAAAAAAAAAAAAAAAAACCCCCCGGGAAAATTTTCCCCCCCCTTTTTTTTTTTAAAATTTTTTTTAAAAATTTAAAGGGGGCCCCCCCAACCCCTTTTTTTTAAAAAAAAATTTTATAAAAAAAAGAATTTTTGGTTTTTTAAAAAAAAAAAAAAAATTTTCCAAAAAAAAAAAAAAAATTTTTTTTTATTTTTAAAAAAATTTTTTCCCCTTTGGAAAATTTTTTTTTTAAAAAAGGGGGAAATTTTTCCCCCAAAAAAAATTTTTTAAAATTTTTTTAAAAACCAAAAATTTTTTTTTTTTAAAATTTTTTTTTTTTCCCCCTTTTAAAAAAAAAACCCCTTTCCTTTGGGTTTTTTTGGGGGTTTAATAAATTTTTTTAGGGGGGGTTTTTTAAAACCCCCCCAAAAAAATTTTTTTTAACCCCTTTTTTTTTTTTTTTTTTTCCCCCCCTTTTTTTTTTTTACCCCCCCAAAATTTTTTTTTTTTAATTTTTTAAATTCTTTTTTGGGGGGGGGGGTTTTTTTTTTTTTTTCCCCGGGGGGCCCAAAAAATTAAAAAAAATTTTTTTAATTTCCCCCGGGGGGTTTTTTGGGGGGGTTTTTTTTTTTGGGTTTTTTTTTTCCCAAAGGGGGTTTTTTTGGGGGGCCATTTTTTTTTTTTTTTTTTTTGGGGGGGTTTTTTTTTGGGGGGAAAAAAAAAAATTTTCCCTTGGGGGTTTTAGAAAAAACCCTTTTTAAACCCCCAAAAAAATTTTTTTAAATTTTGGGGGAAAAAAACCCCAACCAAAAAAAAAAACCCTTTTTAAAAAATTGGGGGGGGTTTTTTTTTTTGGGGGGGTTAAAAAGGGGGGGGGGGGGGGGGGGGTTTTTTACAAAAAAAAACCCTTTAAAAAAAAAAAATTTTTCCCCCAAAAAAAAAAAATTTTTTTTTAAAAACCCCCAAAAAAAAAAAAACCCCCAAAAAAAAAAAAAATTTTTTTTTTAAATTTTTTTTTTTTGGGGGAAAAAAAAAAAAGGGGTTTTTTTTTGGGGGGGGGGGTTTTTTTTTTTTTTTTTTAAAAAAAATTTTTTTAAAAGGTTTCTTTTAAAAGGAAATTTTGGGGGTTTGGGATTTTTTAAAAAACCCCTTTTTAAATTTTTGGGGGGTTTTTTTTCCCCCCCCCAAAAAAAAAAAATTTTTTTTTTTAAAATTTTAAATTTTTTTGTTTTAAAATTTTTTAAATTTTTTTAATTGTTTTTTTTAAAAAATCTTTAAATTAAGGGGCCCCAGGGAAAAACCCCAAAAAAAAATTTAATTTTTTTTTAAAAAAAATTTTAAAGGGGAAATTTTTAAAAAAAAATTTTTTTAAAATTTAAAAAAATTTTTTTTTTGGGAAAAAAAAAAATTTAAAAATTGGGGGGGTTTTGAAACCCAACCAAAAATTTTTTAAATTTAAAGGGGGTTTTTTTTTAAAAAATTTTTTTTCCTTTTGAAAAAAGGGGGGGCCCCCCTTTTTTTTCCCAAAAAAAACCCCCCTTTTTTTTTTTTAAGGGTTTGGGGGGGTTTTTTTGGGAAAAAAAGGGGAAATTTCCTTTTTTGTTTAAAAATCAAAAAAATTTTTTTGGGGGGGTTTTTTTTTTTTTTTTAAAAATTCCCTTTTTTTTTAAAAAAAAAGGGGTTTTTTTAAAAAAAAGGGGGGGGAATATTTTTTTTTTTAAGGTTTTTGGGTTTTTTTTTTTTCCCCCAAAAAAAAAAATTAAAAAAACTTCCTTTTTTCCTTTTTTTTTCCAAATTTTTTAAAAAAACCCCAGAAGAAAGTTATATCTGTTCCTTTCATATAAAAGACGTGAATTAAATGTTAAAATTTCCTTCAAAATAAAGTTTATTCTGAATTTGAATTAAAAAACTTAATCGATTGTAACACTGACAGCAAAATCTACCACAAAAAAAACCCCTTGAAAAATTGACTGGGGGTTTAAATCAATTAAAAAATTTTTCAAATCCCATAAGTATCGTTTATCATTTCAGCTACAAATTATGGAGGGGATATTTTCCAATGAAATATGCTTTTTCAACTTTCAGTGATGGGAAAACCCAAATGCGATCCGGGGCTTTTTGTTACTCCGTCCCCGACCCATCTGTTTTCCCCTTTAAGATGGTTGGAATATCTTTTTGCATTTGCATCTTTCGTTAAATAGGGACAAGATGTAAGGGGTGATTTGCTTTTTTGTATCAGTGTAATCAAAAACCCAACTTCGCCCTCTTTTTTTCCCCAAGTTGGAAGGGGAAAATCTAGGGGAGAGACTTTTTTTAAAAAGGGAACTTAACCACTCCCATATTTTCTTAAAAAAAATCAGCAGTGTATGAATGATAGGGGGCACAGAGAGGCAAAATTTTTTTCTTTTTTGGGTAGTCATTTCTGGGTTTATAGAAAATTTTTCGTTTCATTCACACCTTCCCTGGGTTTTACATTTCATAAAAAAAATTTTTTCAAGTGTAATTCCAAAAATTTTTTTTAACGGGGGTTTAAAAAGTTCTATTTCTCTGTAAGTCCCCCAAAGTGGAGGATATAACCCCGAAATCCCAGGAAAATTTGAAGGCTTTGCTATCTACACTTTGTGTTTTGTCACAAATATGAGGTGCGCTAAAGAAAGCCCTTGGGGCTATGATAATTTAGAACGAATTAATGCCAAAAACCCCCAGCTTTAATGTTTTTCCATCATTTGGGACCGCTTTGCTTGCTTTAAAATTTCAGAAAATTTAAGGGTTTTTTTTTTCCTTATTTAAAAAGGGGAATCAATATGGATAAATTTTCCCCTGAGTTTCCCAAGTTTAAATGGACAAACCTTTTAAAAATTTAATTAAGTGTAATTTCGAAAATGTTAAAACCCCTTCCCGTTTAAAAGTTGGGAAATCAGAGGGGATTCATCCCCCTTGTTGAATAAAAAAATATGGGTTTTTTCTGGGAAAGCTTTAGACCATTTAAAAACAAGTATTTTGTTTTAAGGTTATAAAGGGCCTCTCCCTTTGATAAATTTTTCTGTGGTGGGTTTATTGCTCTTTTGGGGTTTTTTTTTCTCATCCCAAGTATTTACCCACAAAAATTGATCATGGAAAATTTTGGTACAATTGTAGCTTTTTTAGTTACATGTTTTGGAAGTTTTTTTTTCAGCAAAATAAAAATAGCATTTGGAGTATTCCGGGAACCTTGAGGGAATACCCTTTACCCCAAAGGTTTAAAACTGGATTTTGTTTTTTGTACTTTGACCTGTAAACTTCTTTGTGTTAAAAAAATTCTTAAAAAATAACTGTAAAAATTCCCTTTAAAATTTCCCAATCCCCTTTTAAAATTTATTTTAAAAATCTAGCATCCCTAAAACTACCCAAAGGCTTTTTTTAAAATATAAAAAAGATGTAGCCAAAAACACTTTTTCCATTTTGGCAAACTGATATTTGATTTGGGGGGGGAAACTTTTCGATTTTGTTTCAGTGGTAGATCCCCCTTTTTTTAAACCCGGGCTTGATTAGTGGGGTTTTATTTTGATTTTTGTTAAAAAAGGGTAGATAAGTCAAATTAAGTGAAATTTTTTTCCCATTCGTTTTGCGCAGAGAAGTCGGGAAGGGGGCCAGGTGGGAAAAAATTTGTCGATGTTTGTGCGGGGTTCCTTGTTTAAAATTTGGGTTTTTTACTATTGACTGTTTCCAAAAAAAGGGCATAAGACCATTTTTCCCCAAAATCTTTTAAAATATTTTTAATAAAAAAAAAAAAAAGTTTTCGGGGCATGTGTTTTTAACTTTTGATTTGATATCCCCACCCAAGCCCTTTACGGGACGATTTTTTAAATTGCTTTTAAAAGAGACAGCATCCTTAAATTTTTGTGTGGTTAGGGGGGTTGCATTTATGAAGGTGGTCAAAATTTGGGAAATGGTTCATCATAAAGTTTGTTTTTTTTGTTTTTCCCGATGTTGTCGGGCTTTCGGGTGGAAGGCTTTCCCAGGCCCCCATGGTCTTAGAAACAAAATTAGAAAAAGCTTCTGCTTTTTTCATATGGGTCGGGAATTTTTTTGAAGTCCCCAAATTTAAATTTGGATATTTTGGGAAAATATTCACCCTTTTTTTTTTTTTTTTATAAACTTGAAATTTTTTCCCAAACCCTTTTTGAAGTTCTTTATGTGGGAAAACTTCTCTTGCGCAAAAGGGATGCCCCAGTTAAGCCACTTTGCTTTTGGGAAAAATTTTGGGTTAGAGTTTTGCCTTTTTTTTTCTTATTTCTTGATGGTTTTCCTCACTTTTTTTTTTTTAATTTTTCTCCTTGTATTTGGGGTTCTTTTAAAGTACGGCTCTTTCCAAAATTTTTTGGGGTTCCCCCAGACATTCCCCGCATGACGTGTTTTTTGTATATGGTTTTGATTTTGGTATGGAACCATTTGAGCGAAAAGTATCAGTTTGTTGAAAATTTGAATACAAATTTTCAACCCCTTCTTTATTCCACAAAAACTATCTACGTCTATGCTGGTAAGGAGGTTTTAAACTTGTCCCCCGTCAGGGAAAAATTTTTAAAATTTTATTTGGGGAAATTTGTCCTTGGTAATTCCGAATTTTTATACATTTCATTGGGCTATTTTTATGATGGGGAAATGATCACTTTTCCCAGGGGGTGGTTTTCGTGGGTTTTCCAAGTGCAATCAAAAGTTGGGAGAAATCAAAAGGGCAAGTTCTTAGGACTTGCTTTTTTGTGTAGAAATATCGGGGAAATTTGGTTTCGCTTTCCCCTTAATTTTGGCAAATCCCAAATCAGAATTGCAACATTTTCAACAAAAACGATTGCTGGTTGCAGTAGAAAAACCCCTTTTTCCCAAAAAGGAGGTGTGAAATTGAAATAACCCGGCAATCACCCATTTTTAATTGGGTGCTTTGTATACCCGTGGTACCCACTCAGTGTTTTGGTCGTTGGGGCCCCTTTTTGGGCAAAAATATACGGGAAACAACATTGGAAATGTTGTTAAGTTTCACAGGGCCGCCCCAGGGAATTATAAGTGTGGTAAAATCAGGGGTGGGTGATGGACATGGAACTAATTTGTACCTTCCCTGATAAAAAATAGCCCGTTTTGATTTTTTTTTTTGAATCAAAAAACTCTATTATGTCCCGGAGGGTAGTAAAATTTAAAAGGGTCCCTTTTGGAAATTTTTAAAATTTGCATACATTTAGAGTTTGAAAAACCAAATATATGATAGCTTTTGATCTGCTAGATGTTGAATTAACCACGTTTCATTTGCCCAGTACCGGATCGGGGAATTCCTTTTTTAAAAATTCTCATTGATTTATCGGGCATGTCACTGAGGGAAATATCAAAAAATTCAATTAGATAAAAAAATTAAAAAAGGGAACCCATGTTCCAAATTTTAAAAAAAACCCCCCACAAAGATGGGAAGATAAAAGGGTTTTTGAATACGTTTGAAGGTTGTTGATTAAAGTAGGCCCTGAACCCTTTAAACATGGAGAGAGAAAAGAGGGAGAGAGGGAATCCCCAAGGAAAAAAGGGAATGACCCCCAACAGTTAAAAATAAAACCCGTCAGACAAGATGTTTGGGTATGGATTTGTTTTGGGGTATAAAGGGTCTAATTTTGTAATGTAAAATAAAACCACAATGGGGGAAAGGGTTGATTTTTTTTTAAGGCTTTTTTAAACCCAAAATTAAATTAAAAATATTAAAGTTGGGAAGGTTTTTTTGGAGTGAATTTAGGGCACATAAAACAAAAAATTTCAAACCCAATTTTAACGTTTTTAATTTATTAAATTCAAGTCAATATTTGGGTAAAACAGGCCTTTTAAAACCCAAAAACACCCCCCCTTTTCCCCTGGGGTTTATGTTTAAAGTACAAAATTTTAAAAATTTATACCCAAAACAAATCCATACCCCCAAAATCTTTTCTGGGCTTTATTTCTTTTGAATGTTGGAAACATGGGTTTTCTTGGAGATTTTCTCTCTCTCTTTTCTTCTCTCTCTCATGTTATAAGGCTTCAGGGCCTACTTTAATTTAAACAAGGGGCATTCCAAACGTTTTTTTCATATTCCTTTTATCCTTCCCCTTCCCGTGTGTTCAATTTGGAAAAATTGGTTTCCCTTTCTTAATTTTTTTTTTACTAAGGTTTGAATTGTTGGGGGTTTATCAGGGGCGGGCCCGATAAATCAATTGGGGAATTTTACCAAAGGAATGCCAGTTTGGGGACTGGGGCAAATGAAGCGTGGTTTTGTTAATTAGAGATCATAGCTTCAAATATTGGTTTTTTCAATCTTTAAATGTATGCAATTTTTAAATTAAACCCAAAAGGGACCTCCCCTTTTACTACCCTCCGGTTTCCATAATGAGTTTTCTGATTCAAAAAAAAATCAAACACGGCTTTTATATCAGAGAAGGGGGGACAGAATAAGTTCACTGTCCATCACCGGGACCATCTGATCTACCACAAATTTTATTTTATTTCGCGGCAGTGTTTAAAACTTAACAAACATTGGGGTTTTTCAAAGTTGTTTTCTGTATTCTGGGGAAAGGGCCAACTGACCAAAAAAACTGAGTGGTACACGCTTTACAAAGCACGAAATGAAAAATGGTGATTGGCCGGGGGAAATTTTAATGCCCACTCTCCCTTTTTGGGGAAAAAGGGTTGTTCTACTTTCCCAACCCGCAAACGTTTTTTTTGAAAATGTTGTTTAATTTTGATTTGTATTTTTCTCAAAAAAGGAAGCGTAACCAGAATTCCAGATATTTCTAAACATAAAGCAAGTGCATAGATTTTTCTTTGAAATTTTTCCCCCGTTAGCTTTTGATTGCACTTGGCAAACTTACGAAACCCCTCTCG
>JAMYXO010002359.1:5000-24183 GCA_033310375.1 Conus canariensis | reverse complement strand
GAGTTTCCTCCCCATTGGAGATTGTCTTTCCCCTTGGAGATTATAAGCTTGCTGAAGGCTCATTTTGAGAAGCATTTATTTGATTTTTCCCCATTCACCCACTCAAGCACATACTGTTAGTTAGGCAGAATTATCTACCACTGCAAATATGAATGCTTATCTCCCCCTATTTATTGAATCTAAGACATAAGAGCTTTGTTTATAATTGAATATATATATATATATATATATATATATATATATATATATATATATATATAGTAGAAAGAAACTCGTGGAGAGCGTGGCAGCAGAGAGTCCTCAGAAGAGAAGCCCCCTTCAAGCAAGTGTTTCGGTCCTTATCTCCTGACACTCTAGGGGGGTTGGGCCACACCCGGTTCATGACTCCGGATGTCCCTCTGCTGCCCCCTTTTTTTTTCCCCATCTTGGGACGAGCCATGGCTGGGATTCGAACCCATGACCTTCTGGACATGCTCATTTTCCACTTAATGACTCGCGCTTTAACCACTGACCCACAGGGACACCTGATATTTGTAGGGAAATTAAGCCTTATGAAGTTCACTTTTGTTCCTCCTTGACCAGATCCAGCTTGAACACCCCTCTGCCGCTTCTGCCATTGCTTTCAGGGCTCTGGTTTTTGCCTTCCCTGCAACTGAGAGCTGTTTCATGAGGCTGTATGCAGACGTTCCTACAAACCCCCTAGCCCCAATTTCTGCAGTGAGGACTTTGACCTGATAGCCTTCTCTCCTCAGGCTGTTTGCCAGATCAGCATACTTTTCAGTCTTGTAGATTTGAGCTGCCTCCATTCTGTTCTCATATGGTACCGTGAGCTCGATCATGATCAGCTGCTTGGTTGACGTAGAGTGGACTACTATGTCTGGTCTCATGCCACTCTTGCTGATGATCTCTGGGTGACTCTTCCATTCTGGGAGGTCTGCAGTGCACTCCCAGTCATCTGCCCCGTCCAGCAGATTCTGCCTGCATGTTTCGAGTGGCACTGTTGTTCTTGGCCATGATTTGCTGCCTCCTGCCGTGAAGAATGTTGCGGGTGCTTTTGGAGTCCTGATTTTCCCTTTTGTGGTGTTGGTACTAGCCCAGACTACTTGTACAATCTCTTTGAGCACTTGGTTGTGCCTCCATGTGTACCTTCCTTGAGCCAGGGCTACTTTACATGAGCTTAGGACATGCTCCACTGTTTGTTTTTCATGGCAGAGGGGGCATGCAGGATCATCTGTTTTCCCCTACTTCACCAAGTTTGCATTTGAGGGCAGAAGGTCATATGCAGATCTGAGAATGAAGCTGATCCTGAGAGGGGCCATGTGCCAAATGTCATTCCAAGTGAGACTTCTTTGGAGTGCATTCTCCCACGTTGTCCATTGCCCTTGCTGGCTCTGCTGGACTGCTTTTTGGAGTCTTTTTTGGTCTTCTTCTTTTCTCATCTCCTGAATCATCATGTCTCTTTTGGCTTTTCCTTTGGCCTTTGACCACCATTCAGTTTTGGTCACCCCCAGTCCTTGTCTGTTGGTCTGTGTGTGTCCTGTTATTTCTCTGATCTTGAGACTTTCTTTTGCAGAATCCATCGCCTCTTGAACTTTCCATTTTCTGCCTGTCTTCAGCTGGGGCTTGATTGCTTCTACCACCTTGTCTCCTGAGCCCTCCAGCATGCTTTGAAGTCTGATCTTCCCTGCTTTGTATTCCTCCAGGATGGATTTCAGTGGTAGTTTCAGCTTTGCTTGGCGACAGTACAGCGCTATGTCAGTCAGACAGGGTGGGACACCAAGCCATTTCCTTGTGAACTTGTTGATTTTGGCTTCCATTGTCTCCACTATGCTGGTGCAGATGTCGTATATCATCAGAGGCCATAGGAGCTTTGGTATCAGCATGAACTGCAGACACCAGACCTTGTATTTGCCAGGGAGCCCACACTGGTCAATGGTCTCCAAGCCTTCCTCCGCCATCTGCTTGGTTTCTTTTGCTCTTTGCGTGTCTTTCAGCGTATCATCATACCATCTTCCAAGGCTCTTGACTGGTTCTTCTGTGACTGTTGGAATGGCCTGGTTGGCAACACTGAAGACCACAGATCCGACCACTTTTCCTTTCCTCAGTGAGAGACTCCGTGATTTCTTTGGCTTGAACTTCATTCTGGATGAGGCAACTATGTCGTCCAGCCTCTCCTGCATATGACGTGTCTCGTCTTCTCTGGATGAAATCACTGTAGTGTCATCCATGAAGGCCTTGAGAGGAGGCATCTTGTATCCATCGCCAAGGTCTGTTTGTCTCGCGTTGTTTGTTGCTGCTTTCAAGATGAGTTCCATTGCCAGCACGAACAGTATTGGGGAAATTGCACAGCCCATTGCAATACCCACTTCCAAGTTGATCCAGTCTGTTGTGTACTCCTTGGTAGAGAACCGCATTGAGAAGCCATTGAAGTACTTCTTGAGCATGTCGCGGATGTTCTTTGGCACATGGTACATCTCAAGAGCCAACTGTATCATCTCATGGGGCACAGATCCATATGCGTTTGCCAGATCAAGCCACACTACGTCCAGGTCTCTCTTTTCTGTTTTTGCTTTTTGGATTGCGTCCCAGATCATTGTGGCGTGTTCTACACAGCCAGCCACGCCTGGGATGCCACCTTTCTGGACTGACACATCCAAGTACTTGTTTTCCATCAGGTACTTGGTCAGCCTTGCTGCCATGACAGAGAAGAAGATTTTCCCTTCGACGTTCAGTAGTGATATTGGCCTGAACTGGCTGATGTCACTTGAGTTTTGCTCTTTGGGGATGTACACACCATCTGCCGTCATCCACTGGCCGCTGATCTTCTGGTTTCTCCAAGCCGATCGCAGCAGCCTGTGGAGCCACTCCAGCACCTTGGGACATTTCTTGTAAAGCTGGTAAGGTATTCCGTTTGGCCCTGGTGATGATCTGGCTCTGGCTTTGTCGACCACCTTCTTGATTTCCGCCAACGTTGGAGGCTTGCCATTGAACTGTTCATCAGGGTTGGTTGTCCACACCAGACCTTGAATGTCGAGTGGTGCTTTGCTCTGTGGGTCAGAGTATGTTTTCCTCAGATGCTGCTCAAGAACTCCTTTGTCCACACTTAGGGTCCCAGATTTTGGCTGCTCAAACAGTGTTCTGGCAAACTGGAAGGGGTCTCTGAAGAAGCGCTCTTGTGTCTTCTTCTTTTTGCTCTTCCTCTTCCTCGCAGATTCTGCTTTGCTGAGGGCGCTGTGTTTTTCTTTCAGGTCTTTCCACAGTTTTTCCAAGCCTTGTTTTTCAGCTGGCAGTGCGGTCTTCATTTGCATCTTGAGGTTTTTCTTTTGGACCCTGATCTTGTCCATCTTTTCTTGGCGTCTGGATTTCTTTGGAGGTGTTTTCTCTTCGGGTAGTTTTGCTCCATAGGCGTCTCTACATGTGGCATACACAATGTCCCCATATGTGGCTAGTTTGTGTTCCAGGGTGCTTTTCCCTATCAGTGCATCGAGTCTTTGGACGATTTTTGCATCCAGTTTCTCCCAATCTTCAGTTTCGTTTGCTCGTGGCAGGTTGAGTTTCAGGCGCCTGTGCAAATTCCTCATCCGAACCAACAGCGTGGATGTCCTTGGCACTGTGGTTTAAATCCTGGCCTTGGTCTTCCGACGTCTTATCTGCTGATGCAGTGCGCTGCTGCTCATTCAGATGAGTCTTCACACATTCCATCTTTGTTCTGTGGATCTTCATGCCACGGGTGGTAGCGAAACGCTTTCCACAGACACATGGATATTCCATTTGGTCCATGTTCATAGTCCGTTTGGGATTTGCAGTCATGATTGGTTGAGCACCGATGGATTCATCATTCTCTCCCCTTTCAGTGAATCCTGGGAGCATCTTTTCCTTTTATTCTTAGTAGCCACATGTTTAAGGCAAAGTGGGGAGCCAGCCCACAGAGCCCTTGGTTCTGGTCTTTCCCAGTGTCCTCCGGTCTTTCCCGGAAGTCCTCCTATATATATATATATATATATATATATATATATATATATATATATATATATATATATATATATAACAACCTCTTAAGACACAAGTGCTCAGGGCCAGTTCTTGGAATGAATCCACTAGGGACTGAATTAGAATAAACTAATACATTCCAAGGATAAGTAACTGAGTACCATTCCAGCAATTTACAGAGCAGGTTGATGTTGCAATGACTGCAAGAAATATTCAGTTATAAATAAGCTTGCTCTTATGTCTTAGATTGAACAAATAGGGCAAGATAAGCATTCATATCTGCAGTGGTCGATAATTCTGCCTAACTAATAGTATGTGCTTGAGTGGATGAATGGGGAATGATAAATGCTTTTCAAAATGAGCCTTCAGCAAGCTTATAGTCTCCAAGGTGATGACAACCTCCAAATGGGAGGAACGTCACTCTACATATTATAACTTCTGGTTGGTTACCTGTATTTTGAAACCTGATTGTTTCTCCTCAGTGATCCCACCCCGTAAAGCGTTAAATTGACCCCTCTGCCTTTTCAGTTTTAAGCAGAATGCTATCCGAGGAAAAGGCTGGTGTGCAATACCGTAGTATGTTTGTTGACTTTTCAAAAAACCAAACAAAGGTGCCACCTAAGAAACAAAAGAAAATCATGAAACAGAAAAACAAGCTACATTTTCTTGTGAAGAGTAAAACATATAAAAAAACTAACCTCTTAAGACACAAGTGCTCAGGGCCAGTTCTTGGAATGAATCTACAAGGGACTGAATTAGAATAAACTAATACATTCCAGTGAACTGAGTACCATTCCAGCAATTTACAGAGCAGTTTGGTGTTGCAATGACTGCAAGAAATATTCAGTTATAAATAAGCTTGCTCTTCTTAGATTGAACAAATAGGGGAAGATAAGCATTCATATCTGCAGTGGTCGATTATTCTGCCTAATTAATAGTATGTGCTTGAGTGGGTGAATGGGGAATGATAAATGCTTCTCAAAATGAGCCATCAGCAAGCTCATAGTCTCCATGGGGGAGACAACCTCCAAAGGGGAGGAAACTCACTCTACATTTTATAATTTCTGGTCAGTTACCGGTATTTTGAAACCTGATTGTTTCTCCTCAGTAACCTCAGAAAGTGCTAACTTGACGACTCTGCCTTTTCAGTTTTCAACAGAATGCTATCCCCCAAAAAGGCTGGTGTGCAATACCATAGTATGTTTGTTGAGTTTTAAAAAAACAACCAAAGGTGCCACCAAAGAAACAAAAGAAAGTCATGAAACAGCAAAACAAGCTACATTTTCTTATAAAAAGTAGAACATATAAAAAGATAACCTCTTAAGACACAAGTGCTGAGAGGCCAGTTCTCGGAATGAATCTGCAAGGGTCTTAAATACAATAAACTAATAAATTCTATTGATAAGTAACTGAGCACCATTCCAGCAATTTGCAGAGCAGCTTGGTGTTGCAATGACTGCAAGAAATATTCAATTATAAACAAAGCTTGCTCTTATGTCTTAGATTAATTTAAAGAAATATGGGGGGATAAGCATTCATATCTGCAGTCGTAGATACTTCTGCCTAACTAACAGTATGTGCTTGAGTGGGTGAATGGGGAATAATAAATACTTCTCAAAATGAGACTTGAGCAAGCTTATAGTCTCCAAGGGGATGACAATCTCCAAAGGGGAGGAAACTCACTAACATATATAACTCCTGGTCAGTTACCGGTATTTTGAAACCTGATTATTTCCCCTCAGTAACCCCGTAAAGTGCTAACTTGACCCCTCTGCCTTTTCAGTTTTAAGCAGTATGCTATCCCAGAAAAAGGCTGGTGTGCAATACCATAGTATGTTTGTTGACTTTCAAAAAACTAAACAAAGGTGCCACCTAAGAAGCAAAAGAAAATCATGAAACAGCACAACAAGTTCTATATTCTTGTGAAAAGTAGAACATAAAAAAACAACAACAACTAACCCCTTAAGACACAAGTGCTCAGGGCCAGTTCTTGGAATTAATCTGCAAGGGACTGAATTAGCATGAACTAATACATTCCAAGGATAAGTAACTGTGCACAATTCCAGCAATTTACAGAGCAGTTTGATGTTCCAATGACTGCAAGAAATATTCAGTTATAAATAAGCTTGCTCTTATGCCTTAGATTGAAGAAATAGGGGGAGATAAGCATTCATATCTGCAGTGGTAGATAATTCTGCCTAACTAATAGTATGCGCTTGAGTGGGTGAATGGGGAATGATAAATGCTTCTCAAAATGAGCCTTCAGCAAACTTATAGTCTCCAAGGGGGACACAACCTCCAAAGGGGAGGAACTCACTAACATATTATAACTCCTGGTCAGTTACCGGTATTTTGAAACCTGATTGTTTCTCCTCAGTGATCCCGTAAAGTGCTAACTTGACCACTCTGCCTTTTCAGTTTTAAGCAGAATGCTATCCCAGAAAAAGGCTGGTGTGCAATACCGTAGTATGTTTGTTGACTTTACAAAAAAAAACAAATAAAGTTGCCACCTAAGAAGCAAAAGAAAATCATGAAACAGCAAAACAAGCTCACTTTCTTGTGAAAGGTAGAACATATATTTATATAAAAAAGAAACTAACCTCTTAAGACACAAGTGCTGATGGTCAGTTCTTGGAATGAATCTGCAAAGGACTGAATTAGCTTACACTAATAAATTCCAAGGATAAGTAACTGATCACCATTCCAGCAATTTACAGAGCAGCTTGGTGTTGCAATGACTGCAAGAAATATTCAAATATAAACAAAGCTTGCTCTTATGTCTTAGATTGAAGAAATAGGGGGAGATAAGCATCCATATCTGCAGTGGTAGATTATTCTGCCTAACTAATAGTATGTGCTTGAGTGGGTGAATGGGGAATATTAAATGCTTCACAAAATGAGCCATCAGCAAGCTTATACTCTCCAAGATGGAGACAATCTCCAAAGCAGGGGGAGGGGGGGGGGGGGGGACGGAACTAACTAATATATGATAACTCCTGGTCAGATATCGGTATTTTGAAACCTGATCGATTCTTCTCAGTGACCTCGTAAAGTGCTAACTTTACTCGTTTGCTTTTTCAGTTTTAAGCAGAATGCTGTCCCAGGAAAAGACTGGTGTCCAATACCATAGTATCTTTGTTGAGTTTTCAAAAACCGACCAATATATAGTCATATATTTCATTTATTTATTCTATTATTATTATTATTATTATTATTATTAATATTATTATTATCATTAGTAGTAGTAGTAGTAGTAGTAGTAGTAGTAGTAGTAGTAGTAGTAGTAGTAGTAGTTTCATTATTGTTATTATTACTATTGCTGTTGTTGTTGCTCTTTTTGTTGTTATTATTATCTCCCGTTTTTAATATTTACCTATTATTGTTATATAGATGTATATATATTTTTTAATATATTTTGTATTATGCTTTTGTTATTATTACCATTATTATCATCATTAATGCGATTGTTAGTATTGATATTACCATTACTACTTTTGCATCACTATTGCCACTGCCGCTATGACTGTTGCCACTCAACCATGCTGTTTAAGAATCCTCTGCTCCACTCTCCTTTCTCCCGTACTACAAATGCTATTGCCATATTTTCATCAAAAGTAATAGTAATCCTGTTTTTATCTATTAATTATTTTTCAATACCTTGATCATCATCATTACCATAAATGATATACTTATCATCATTACTACCTTGACTCACACATCATCTCTCCCACCCCCCTCCCCCCACCCCCACCCCCCACCTTAGTATTAGGATTAGTATTAGTATCAGTATAAGTATTATTACTATCGTTACTATTATTATTATCAAGGGACCTTAATGATCGAATTGCATGTAGCAGCCTCCGTTCACTTTTTTTTTTTAACAGCTCACCAAAGTTCCAATGGTTAGAGACAGGACAACGGTGGAAGGGTAGTAAACTACAGGGAACACGATAAAATAAGGGTAGGGGGGGGGAGAGAGGGAGAGAGAGAGAGAGAGAGAGAGAGAGAGAGAGAGAGAGAGAGAGAGAGAGAGAGAGAGAGAGAGAGACAGAGAGAAGCACCTGCGCGCACAAGAGAGAGGGCGAGGGGGGATTTGGAAGAAAAGGGCTAGGAAAAAAGGTTGGTGAAAAAAAGTGAGGGGGGGGGGGGGGGGCTAGAAGGGGGGAAAATAGGGGGATAGGTGAAGAGGGGAGAAAACCCAGGGGAGTCGGAAAGTTTTGGTACAGAGAGAAGGAGGAATAATTTAAGTGAATGGGGCAAGCTGAGAGACAGGGAGAGCGACAGGGAGGGAGAAAGAGTGAGAGAGGGAAGGGAGAGAGGGAGGAGGTGAGAAAAAAAGGGGGTGGGGATCTCTCAGCAGCGAAGGGTGAAGGCTTCATCCTTTGAGCATAATCTGCGAGCGCGTAGCATCTGGCTGAATGGTATGTTGTTTTTCCATACCTTGTAGATATATATATATATATATATATATATATATACATATATATATATATATGTCTCTCTCTCTCTCTCTCTCTCTCTCTCTCTCTCTCTCCCTCTCTCTCTCTCTCTCTCTCTCTCTGTCTTTTATATATAGATATATATCTGTGTGTGTCTTTTCAGCAACATTTTTCCTCTCCACACTTTCGTTTTATTCCATTTACAATCCTTCACTGGCTGCTTTGGGGTGCTGTTGGATTCTTTTTTTAACCCTTGGTGGTGAGAACACCACAGAATTATGGACTGTGGTGTGTCTCTATTTGACACCAGAAGGGCAGATACAATCAGCCGTGTTTCCCTGATGAGTCCGATCCAGCGGACGAAAAGCCTAGGAGCAGGCAATACAAATAGATCTGCCTTCAAGAAGGATCATGATGGTTCCCTCAGGCAGCTAGTGAAGGGTTTCTCATATTTATAATATATTTCCCCCATTTTCTTCATCTTCATTTTTTTTTCCTCTAAAAGATCAAATCTTTGTGAAGTCATTATTATAATGACCGAAGAATTGTTAGACTGCACTTGTTTTCCCCCACTACTTAATTGTTCAGCATTATATTGTTTGGTCAATCAGTGGGAGATTGCATCTCTTAGGAGATCCAAGTAAAGGTTGTCCTGCACAATTCTTAGCCACTGACATTGCTTGAGTTATTGAACACCAGAGCTGACCACTCAGACTGTTCCATATCTTTTGATCTCCCTTGTATCCTTGAATGGATCCTCAGGCATAGGCTCAAAGATTGTCCCCTACATTTTATACTGTTTGCATAATGCTTTTAGTTTTTCAGCAACTTTTTTCCTCTGCACACTTTCGTTTTATTCCATTTACTATCCTTCACTGGCTGCTTTGGGGTGCTGTTGGATTCTTTTTTTAACCCTTGGTGGTGAGAACACCACAGAATTATGGACTGTGGTGTGTCTCTATTTGACACCAGAAGGGCAGACACAATCAGCCGTGTCTCCCTGATGAGTCCGATCCAGCGGACGAAAGGCCTAGGAGCAGGCAATACAAATAGATCTGCCTTCAAGAGGGATCACGGTGGTTCCCTCAGGCAGCTAGTGAAGGGTTTCTCATATATATAATATATTTCCCCCATTTTCTTCATCTTCATTTTTTTTTCCTCTAAAAGTTCAAATCTTTGCGAAGTCATTATTATAATGACCGAAGAATTGTTAGCCTGCACTTGTTTCCCCCCACTACTTAATTGTTCAGCATTATTTATACACACACACACACACACACACACACACATATATCATGTTTTATTTGTCAGTAGAATTATTACCATCATTAATACGATTGTTAGTATTGATGATACTAACACTACCATTAGCATCACCACCGCCATCGCCGCTAAGACTGTTGCCACGGCAACCACGCTGTATAAAAATCATCTAACCCATTTTCCTTTCTCCCATACTACAACTGCTATTGCCATATTATCACCAAAAGTGGTAGTAAACCTGTCTTCATTTTTTTTCAATGTTTTGATCATCATAATTACCATAAATAATATAATTGTTTTAGGTACAGCCTTAGCTCATACATAATCTCTCTTTTGGCAGCCTCGTTTTCATCCAACGCCTATCTTGCGCTGAAGTGATCGAAGATAAGTGATCGTTCGTTCTTTTTCGTTGTAATATTTGTTTTGTATCTTGCCTGAAGAAGACCTAAGAGGTCAAAACGCGTCATCTTTTGTCTTGTGATACGTTTGTTCTCGTTTTTGGGCGGTTTGCTAACATTTCTTTTAGATTTGTTAAACACACACACACACACACACACACACACACACACACACACACACACACACACACACACACAGATTATACTATGTACAACAAGACCATAACAGAAGATGGCTCATGATTTTAAAATAAATGCAGGTTTGGAGTCGTTCCTACGTTTATCGTTTTTGATTAAAGACATTAAGAATGCATTATTTACTTATCATGACAATAATCGGATAATATATTCATGTCCTATCTATTTGTTTATATACGTGGTGTGTGCGTGTGTTTTAAAATCTCCATGAATGACTGAGTCATCGGCAATACCTCATGTTTTAAATGATACAGTTGTTGTCTTTTACATACAAATATTATGCGTTGAAATTCCGAAACAGCAGTCATAACATTATATTTACCTCACCCCTCCATAAAGACGGGCTGAATAATTGCTTAACGTTCGCCACCCCTCCTCCCTTTCCTTCCCCTCGCTATTTCTCTCTTCCCTATCCCCTCTCATTTCCTCCCCTTTTGTTTCTCAAATGACTAATTACCAAAACCGTGCAAAAAAGACTGACTGACTTTGCCCGAGCATGATTGTCCCATTACTATTCATCGTTCTGAATGTCAGCAGACGTTTGGCATAGTATGCGACTATTCAACAAAACAGACAAATAATTAACAAGTAGGGTAACTCTTGCTCATTTTTATTCAAGGCTGGCACAGCCTTTTAAACTCGACGAAAGTCAGACAAATACAAAGACGAACAATCTAATAGTGGGGGAAAACAAGCGCAGGCCAACAACGACTTGGCAATGATTTGAACTTGGGGTGGGGAGTGGGGGGGGGTGGGGGGGGGATGCTGATGAAGAAAATGGGAACATGAAATTAAAAAAATATATTTTGAATATGAAAACTCTTCTCCAGCTGCATGAGGGAACCATCGTTGTGCTTCTCGAAGGCAGATCTATTTGTATTGCCTGCTCCTAGACCTTTCGTCCGCTGGACTGGACTCATCAGGGAGACACAGCTGGTTGTGTCTGTGCTCCTGGCGTCGAATAGAGACACACCACAGTCCATAATACTGTGGTGTTCTCACCACCAAGGGTTCAAAAAAGAATCCAACAGCACCCCCAAAGCAGCCAGCGAAGGGTAGTAAATGTTTCAAAACGAAAGTGTGGGGAGGAAAAAAGTTGCTGAAAAACTAAAGACATTATGCAAACAGTATAAAATGCTGGGGGCAATCTTTGAGTCTACGCTTGAGGATCCACCCAAGGATGCAAGGGAGATCAAAGGACAAACACAAAGACGGACAGAAACAAATACAAGTAACATCGATTTAATTGAAACGAAATTGAACATGAAATGATGCAGGGAACAGTAAACAACTAACAATAAACAAGTAGGATAACTCTTGCTCCCATAAGAAAACCTAACTCAGTAACTTTTATTCAAGAGTGGCACAGCCTTTTAAACTTGAATAAAATCAAATACAAAGACGAACAATCTAATAGTGGGGGAAAAAAGTGCAGGCCAACAATCTCTCCATCATGAATAAAGAAAAAAAAAGGGAGGGGGGGGGGGGGACTACCTGTGTGATTTATCTTATGTTTGACACCATAATGATTTACCGAATTCAGTGCAAAAATTTCTGATTTCCACTTTACATAACTTCCATTGTTTTGACACAGCCTACCTCTTCATTTCCCTTGACAAAGACATCTAAGAATCTGTTCAATGTTTCAACAAATGATTTTCTTTTCAATGACTGTTTTTCAAACGTCAGAATCCCGGACCACAAACAAAGCCACAATTGTCGTTTGATTCCAACACCACTCCTTTATGATCCGATTCTGTGACACTTACGTGCTCAGATAATGGGTGAAGATGTAGAATGTTTTCAGAAGAAAAAGAACAAGATGCAAAGCATATAAATGTACTCCCAGTTTATCCTGAATATGCGTGAGATATTCCATAAAGAGGAAAAACCGTCTTGGGCTGGTGTAACCGTTAGTAATGGCTATTCTGGTAAACATCGGCCATCGTCTGTGACCTATAATGAACATACAAATTTTCAGAAAGATCGGCCAAGTACTTTCTGAGATTTTCCATAAAGAAAAAAACCATTATGGGCCATTAGTAACGGCTATAACGGTTAGCTTAAACATCGGGCATCATCCATCACCCATAATAAACATACCTACACATTTTCAGAAATATCAGCCACGTACTTTCTGAGACATTCCATAAAGAAGAAAACCCGTTACAGACCGTTACAGCCGTTAGTAACGGCTATAACGGTAAACTAAAACATCGGGCATCATCCGTGACCCATAATGAACATACCTACAAATTATCAGAAAGATCGGCTACGTACTTTCTGATATATTCCATAAAGAAGAAAAAACGTCATGGGTCGTTATAGCTATTCGTAACGGCTATAAATGGGGAGTTTGTGTTATACTCCCTGTTTGGCTAGTATACTTACCATGTCAGACCATAGCATTCAACGGCAGTTAGCCAGCTCTGTCAGGCCGAATTTTTTCCGTGGCCAATGCAGTCATAAGACAGTCACGTGATGTCACCCCACTTCCGGCCCCGGAAGAAGCCAGTGTCAACTTCCTATAAGTCATTCAGCGAGGCCTGGTGTATGGTGACCCCGAGAACCTTGGCGCCAGAGGGGAAGGTAGGGAGGGAATTAGAGTCTGACATGGTAAGTATACTAGCCAAACAGGGAGTATAACACAAACTCCCCATTTTGGCGTCATATACTTTACCATGTCAGACCATAGCAGAATTTAAAGGAATCGGAGGAGGGCGAGCGCCCTAGTGGTTCTTGGGGTTGACCGATATGGCTGCATTGGCCGCCACAAAGGAAATCCCCTTAGACCCATCAGCTCTGGTCATGCGGATATCCCTCAGGTAAAAATTAATGAAGGGATTTTCCGAACGCCAGTAGGCTGCCTCCAGCAGGTGGCGCACGGGGACAGAGTACTGGAACGCTGTGGAAGTGGCCAGTGCTCTGACCTCGTGGGCCCTGGGTGATAGGACAGGGAGATCCTTGTACGCCTGAGCGTAGGTAGATCTCACCGTCTTGGAGAGCCACCTGGAGATAGTTCCCGCCGAGATATCTCTAGTATTGTTGGGGTTGAGGGAGATAAGGAGTCGTCTCTGGGAGGAGCGCCTGGGGCGTGTGCGTTCCCAGTAGTACCTGAGACACCTGGAGGGGCAAAGGTCCATGTCTCCATCTTTTTCTCCCTTTCCCAAGATGTCAGAACTCCGGAAGGAACTTGAGAGAGACTGAGCCGTCCCTGTGGAAGGCGATATCTGTGGGGTCACCGCTGAGGGCGTGAATCTCACTTCGTCTTCTGGCCGAGGCCAGGGCGAGGAGAAAGGTGGTCTTAAAGGAGAGGAGGTCAAAAGGAATAGAAGCAATGGGTTCAAAAGGGGTTTTTCTGAGGGCATCGAGGACCGTAAAAAGGTCCCAGAGGGGAATGCGCCTAGGGGACTGAGCTTCCCGTAGAGCAACTCCTCTAGACACCTCTCTGAGGAGAAAGTCATTGTCAAAAGAAGGGCCCCCCAGTTGACGAATGGTAGTGCAGATAGCTGATCTGTAGCCCCGAATGGAGCCAGCCGACAGCTTAAGGGAAGAGGATAGGTGGGAGAGGAAATTTCCTATTTGGATGTTGGAGGGGCAGTAATGGGGAACAGAGTTATCTGAGCACCAGGTTATCCATCTCTCCCAACGGTAGTTGTAGAGGGATTCGGTGCTGGCTCTGCGAGATGCCGAGGCGAAGTCCCGTAATCCCTGAGAGGCCCCTGCCCCGGCTAGTGTGTCTAGGACGGACTGGGGTCTCTCCGAGTGGGGGGTAGATGCAGATGTTCGCAGTTGGGCTGGCATAGAAGCCACGCGTGTAGGCGAAGCATCTTGGGATTGGAGTGAGGAAGACCTGACCGGGGTTGTCTCAGCATGTCCCAGCGAGGGCTGAGCCGGAGGGGGGGAACGTGGGTGAGGGACTTGGGGTCCGGGAACCAAGACTGGGTCGGCCACCATGGCGTTACGAGGATCAGCCTGGGTCTTTCCAGCCTTGCCTTCCTGATCACCTTGTGTAGGATGGGGAAGGGGGGAAAGGCATACGCCAGTAGGCCCGTCCCGGGGAGGGATAGTGCGTCGACTGCATCCGCCTGGGGATCTGGAACGGGAGAGACGTACAGGGGCAGGTGATGGTTGAAGCTGGTGGCAAACAGGTCGATCATGGGCACAAACCAATGGTTGCGCGACACCAGCGAAGGAGGGCCTCTGTTCTGAGGGAGAGGCCTATGGAGCGGGCCTCTCCCCCTTTGTTGACATAGCAAGCTACCGACGTATTGTCCGTGAGGAGGAGAACAAGTCGGTGCGCGACCTTGTGCTGGAGTTGGAGAAGGGCTAGCCTGACCGCTTCCAGCTCCCACTCCCCGAGGCGTGACTGTCCTCCACGTGGGCCCCCCAGCCCAAGTTGGAGGCGTCTGTATAAAGTTCCAGTGGTTGGGTTGGGTTGGGAGGGAGATGGGGACCCCGGTGGAGAGAGTGGCTGGAGTGAGCCGCTCCTCCGTCGCCGAAATGAACCAGTGTCCGAGGGGAATGACCTGGTCCCAGCGGTCGGAGGTCTGTGACAAACGTCGGCGGAACTCCCTCTGAAGTTGGCGTTTGGGGACCCGCCGCAGGGGAATGAGGGGAGACAGGGACTCCATCATTCCTAGGAGGGAGGACAGGGTTCTGGCCGAGGTGTGGGGTGCCTGTGACAGGCAGGAGATGAGGTCCACTATGCGTGCAGGCCTCTCCGGGGTCTGCCAGACGAACCGTAGGAATCGTCTGTGGGCCGGGTGAATCAGGATCTGAAAAATAGGCGTCCTTCAGGTCTACGGATGTGGCCCAGTCGCGATGATGGATGGAGTCTCGGATCTGGGTGGGGGTCTCCATCTTGAACTTGGTGGGCCTGAGGAACTTGTTGAGGGGCGAAAGATCTAGAATGGGCCTCCATCCTCCCGAGGCTTTTGGGATCACAAAGAGTAGAAGCCGGGGTTTGGGTGGGAAATCTCCGAGATGGCCCCTCTTTTGAGGAGGTCTTGGACTTCCGTGCGAAGAGCTTTGCTTTGGCGGGGGAGGGTTCGTTGGGGGAGGGAGGGGGAGATAGCATGAGGGGGGGGACGCTCGTGGGCCCAAGGAAGGCGAAACCCTTCCTGTAGCACCGCCACTATCCAGGGGTGAGGCGTATGCGTCTCCACTGGTGGGCATGCCGGGAGAGGCTGCCCGCCAGGGGGGGCGAGGGTCTGGGCTGGTGGGTGGGGGATAGGGCGAGGGGGGGTGCTACCTGATCTAAGTCCCCCTCGGGCTGTCTCCCTAGTCAGCTCCGGGAGCGTGACTGTTGGCCTAACCGAAAATTTTGCTGATGGGGTTTTGGCTTAGGCCTTGGGAGAAGATTAGGTCGCTTGGCGGGCCGTGCGGTGCGGGAAGGCGATTGTCTGGGATAGGGTCTGTGCCTGGGGAAGGAACGAAGTGGGGGTCTAGCAGGGCGTGGCGGTGGCCTGGGCGCAAAGGACACAGCCTGCTTGCGTTCCTCAACTGCTTGTGCTATGACGTCAGCCGAGTAGTCGCCAAAGAGCGACTGGACCTGGCCCGGGATGCATCGCAGGGCTGCCTTAAGCGTCGGGGAGAGAGAGGTCCGCGCCAGCACGGCCTCTCTCGCGACCAACAAGCAGTTGAAGTGGCTTCTGGCTGCGCTGTCCGCCGCAGCCGAAAGGTGATGCGAAATCCTGTTAACTAGGTGTCGCATGAAAGGATCGCTGAACAAGCGAGGGTCAGGCTCTTGGTGCGCCTCAGAGCCCGGGTCCCCCGGTACTGGGATGGCACCATCGTCCTCCGGCCATAGAGCCTCCGCTCGCTGAAGGGGCATGTCCAAGTAGGTGTGTCCCGCCGTGGTGTGGAGGATGCCCATCCTGGCTACTCGGACCCATTCCTTTAGGTTCTTAAAGGAGATGGCGCCGGAAGTAGGGGGGGGCAGGTGGGGGATCAACCGACGGTCCGACTGGGAAATGCCCATCTCCCTGGTCACGGGATTGTCCGTAAACAAGGAGGCGACTGAGGGGTTCTTGGGTAGATTGGTCTAGATCTCTGGGCCGGGGGAGAGGGAGAGAAATTCGTCAGCGGGTGCGGCCTCCCTCCTAACGAGGTCTGGTCGCCACCGTTCTATCGTGCGGACATCGTACAATGAGGTGGGGGCTAGCTCCTCGTCATCGTCCGCCTCAGGGAGGTACTGGTCCTGAGAGGGTTCATAGCACCCGTCTTCAGGAGGTAAGTCGAGGGGTGCCTGTAGTGTGTCCCCGGTGGCCCTATAATCGGCGGCCGGGACATCGTCCTGCCGATAGGACAGCGCCCGAGGAGGGAGACCAAGGTCGACCCAGGTAAGTGAGGCCGGGTGCCACATTCGACCATGTAGCTGGTCGTGCTGGGTGTTGGCGTTAAGCCACTGGTCTCTCTCGGGGGCATAGAGCCACCGGTCCCCGGGGAGGTAAACGGGCTGTGGCGGCCCTGGGGAAAAACCATGGTAGGTAGGCCGCACTCAAGGTCTGACCAGCGCGTTGGGCGAATGCGTAGGTCAGACATCCGCCGAGTCGTAGCCACGAGACCCTCTTCTTCTTGTAGGCAGAAAGTCCCCGGGGACCCGGGTAACCTGAATCACTGTTGGGGGGGGGGCTTGAGAGGCCGTGGCCTGTCGTCCCCGTCCAGGTCCGTGCACTGCACCATACACGTCCTTGGAATGGGCCTGGGAGGGCCATAATGGTATGGAGGAGGATGCGGAAGTCGAGCCCCCAACCCGCGAAAGTGCGGATTGGTCAGGATGCGGTCCCGTGTTCCTCCCCCTGGAGGAATATGTCAGGTTACCCTTGGTCCCGCTGGTAGATCCTCCCCCCGGAGGAGCGGGACCGCGGACGTTGCCCAAATGGGGATCCGAAAGGTCGGTTCCCCAACGTCCAATACCCCTAGGGAAGAAGGTGACGTTCGATCGGGGTAGGTCGACCGTCCTTGTGCAGGGGCACGGCCGGGCCCATGGCGCGGCGTGCCCGCACGCCCAGGATTATGGACACCACCGAGGTCGTGCGTCGGGGTGACCATAAGGCTGCTTCCGGAGTCGAAGCGCTCCTCGAGCTCAGGTGTTGGCTGCACCTGTGCCCGGTGGGGCCGAGCGCTATGAGTGCACGTATCAATTTGGGGGGAAAAAGAGATACGTGACTCATCAAGGCGAGTGACGGATGGTGATTCCATCCCAGATCCGTCACCCGTGCTGGTCCGCGGCTCGGCAAGGTGCCCCGGGGGCCGAGATTCGCGTGACTCAGCATGATAGTTAGAAGTCTCCGAGCGAGTCCGTAGGCTAGAGGGCAAGCTGGCCGATGGAGAAGGGGGTGGGGGAGGGCGAATTCCGTTGGCTAGTCTTTGCTCGGCCGGGCCCCTTGAGGGGAGCCTTGCCATTAGACTTTCTGGGCAGCACCTTGAGGGGAGCTTTGCCCTTAGACTAGCAGGCAGATCAAATGAAAGGCATTTTGAAATGGTGGCCGCTTGCCTATCAGCCTTGGGACGCCGCGGTCGTGCGTCCGTCGGTTTGGTAGACGAGGAAGATCACGCGTCCCTTCCGCGGAGAAGTCGTCTCTGTCTACCCGAACCGTACGTTCATCAGTGCGAACGGATTGCTCCGAGATGGAATCGACCCGCGGGTTCTCCGGGAAATTGAGCGAACTCCGAGCAGTGGAGTGGCTCGACCCGGCGGTGTCCTTCACCATGTTGGGCACAGGTGGATAGAGCAAACCCGGAACACACGACCGCAAAGAGGAGACAAGGTGGCCGATCGAGAAAATCAATTAATCTCGATTGTCCGTGTGGTGTCGTGCAAAGTGCTCGAGAGATCGACTGAAAACTCGAACTACCCGTACACGCCACCGGTCGTGTGACTGGTATGGCTATTAATAGCAATCTCTACACGTGGAGTATCACTGTGTATAGGTGTGATAGTTCTTGGGCACTAAATCTTAATAAGCAGATCAGTGTCACACACCCTTACTCGAACACGTTCTACCTGTGAAGGGTAAAGAGTACAGGTGTGATAGTTATTGAGCCCTAAACCTTAATAAGCGGAACCAGCACAAAATGCGTGCTGAACCCGAGGCTCGGCAATATGGTGGGGGAACACGACCGGCGAGCGGTGCCGACGATCGCGAGTAACAAAGTCGCGAGAGTGCCGGTAAAAGAGACAAATCTTTAATAAATACGCTCCCGAGAGTGCCGGTAAAAGAGACAAATCTTTTAATAAATACGCTCCACCAAGAGCCTCACACGGCAAAAATACTCAGGGTCTAGTGCAAGCCGGAACCAGCACAAAATGCGTGCTGAACCCGAGGCTCGGCAATATGGTGGGGGAACACGACCGGCGAGCGGTGCCGACGATCGCGAGTAACAAAGTCGCGGGAGTGCCGGTAAAAGAGACAAATCTTTTAATAAATACGCTCCCGAGAGTGCCGGTAAAAGAGACAAATCTTTTGATAAATACGCTCCCACCAAGAGCCTCACATTTGCAAGCCACAACTGAATCAAGTATAGAACAAAACACAGCAAAGTTAACACAAAGGCAAGTATAGGCGAGACAGAGCACAAGACTTATCTTGCTTTGACGGCAGGCCGAAGATGAATGACTTATAGGAAGTTGACACTGGCTTCTTCCGGGGCCGGAAGTGGGGTGACATCACGTGACTGTCTTATGACTGCATTGGCCACGGAAAAAATTCGGCCTGACAGAGCTGGCTAACTGCCGTTGAATGCTATGGTCTGACATGGTAAAGTATATGACGCCAAATGGTAAACTAAAACACCGGGCATCAGCCGTGACCCATAATGAACATACCTACAAGTGTTCAGAAAGATCGGCCAAGTACTTTTTGAGATTTTCCATAGAGAAGAAAACCA